>VZTO01027488.1:127957-144478 GCA_013400615.1 Syrrhaptes paradoxus
GAGTCCAGAGGAGAGCCACAAAATTAATCAGAGGGCTGGAGCACCTCCCCTATGAGGACAGGCTGAAAGAGTTGGGGTTGTTCAGCCTGGAGAAGAGAAGGCTCCGAGGAGACTTAATAGCAGCCTTCCAGTACCTGAAGGGGGCCTACAGGAGAGATGGGGAGGCACTCTTTATCAGGGAGTGTAGTGAGAGGACAAGGGGTAATGGGTATAAGCTGAAAGAGGGTAAATTTAGACATTAGGAAGAAATTTTTCACTGAGGGTGGTGAGACACAGGAACAGGGTGCCCAGGGAAGCTGTGGATGCCCCATCCCTGGAGGTGTTTGAGGCCAGGCTGGATGAGGCTTTGAGCAACCTGGTCTAGTGGGGGGTGTCCCTGCCCATATCAGGGGAGTTGGAACTCAATGACCTTTAAGGTCCTTTCCAACCCAAACCATTCTATGATTCTATGATCTCTTATTTTACTTTCATTCAAATTTTAACATTTGCGTAATTCCTTGACCGAATAAAGGTACGACATTAACTTCCAGGATACGGCAAGTATTCTGCCATTTTGCGTGATGAGTTGAAACTTTAGAGGAACTTAGCTAATGCAAGATGGGTGCTTCTGGAAAATTTCACTCTAGGGCCTTCCCGAACCTCATAGTACAGTCCTTGCTGAGCACTGCCTTCTCCAACTGCATTGACAAGTCCTGTATAAAATGCATTTGTCATGTGGTGCTTGTAATCCCACCTTTTTTTTTTTTTTTTTTTTTTTTTTTTAGAAGTGCTACTCACGGGCAGGGAGATTATGCATTAAACAGAGATGCAATACCAATTCTGATGTTGTTTTTCATTAGAAATCAAGAAAAGTTTATTTTTTCACATCACTCATTTACTTCACTTACTCCAGTAAGGCTCTTCGATGACGCTTTTTTTTTTTTTTTTTACAACACCTGGCAGGCAGGCAGGTAGATGGGCAACACCAACAGCAGTTGCTAAAACTGATTAACCAGTTTTGTCATCTTACTCTTTCCCTTGTGCCTGCTGTTTAATGTAACTAAGGAATTTGAAAGGGCCCTTAGGGACGTCAGAAGAAAAGCCTGTGTTTTTCCATGTCTTGGTGATGTTTCATCTCTGACAGACGATGAAAGCAGCACAGGCCTCTCCATTGGCTACACCCACCCTGAGCTAAGCCCTCTCAAAAGAAAAGCAGCAACACAGGTGTTAAAATAATTCTTATTATCTCTGTGTGGGTACTTGACCCATTCAAGTTTCTTATGCAATACAAGGGGAGTAGCTTTGAATTGCTACTTCCCTATCCCCAATATGAAAGCTGCTGAGATGGTAGGTCAAATAGAGTCGTTAACGAAAGGCTGACAAAACCAAAAGAAAGCACAGGTTCCTTCACAAGATTAATATTCATTTTGCTGCATCTTCCTTTTTTCCAAAAACTAGGACTTGTCTTCTCTGTTTAACTCCAAATACAGGCAATGTGCATCTTTCAGTTTCAGGAGAGTTTTCATGTACAATTCTGAAGACTCTAACTGTAACAAAGTTCTATCTGTTTTTACGTTTCTCTTTTTTGTTTCTGGTGTTTACAGCTCCATTTACAGCTGGTGCTTGTGTTGCTTTTGCATGTCCTGTAGCTTTTAGGTGTTCAAACAGTTTATTTCGGGATGGAAATGCACAGTTGCAGGTTACACAGTGGATAGGAACTTCATTCTACAATGAGGAAAAAAACAAAATGCTTCAGTTTCGTATGGAATATGTAATAAATACAATACACTAATTTGTTGTATGCAATTTCTCTTAGATGAAATGTGAAGAAGATGTTTGTTTCTATCACAGGTATTCCATTATTGATTAACAATTTAATACATATAGATTTTAAAAAAAATCATAAATACGACTTCTTGAAATTTTCAAGAGTACGAAGTAGACCCAAGAACAAGAATAGACGCGTTGTAAATATAATTCAAGATAAATACTTTATCTCTCACATGACTAGAAAAGGCTATACACTTACTACTCTGGGCTCTGAGATTTAGTGATTTTAGTATGTCTTAGCTGTAGTTATTACAAGATTTTGCTCTTCCTGGGAAGCATCAGTATCACAAAAGATGCAAGTGGTACTGCCTGTCACCTGACAGCTCTGTCTTCAGGTGTTATATTTATTTGTTTTGAACTGCCTCAGATACAGAGCTTTAACAACTCTCTTAGAACGGAAATTTTAGAACTGGTCTTCTCTGTGAGGACAAGAGCTGATGTTCCAGTTCCCTAGTTTCTAATAAAATCACAGGGATAGAAATACCTGCACTACTAAAAAATAAGCAAAAAAAACCCCAACCTGAAACAGAATTTGTGGACTGGAAGTGATCAACCAACCAACCTTGTCTGTAATAACATGACCACCAGCTTTTAAATAGTGTAAGTAATTTGACATACCACTGTTGGGTGCTCTGAAGATGCCTTAGCTGACTTCTTCGCATCCTTGGCTTTTTTCCCTTTAGGCTTCGTACTGCTAATAAACAAAGTGAAACCAAGATCAGTGCACAGGAACACTCAAGCTTGTGACGGTTCTCAGTCATCAGTGTGTCTGCTGCTTCCCCCTGTTCTTCCTTCACACAACACAAGTGCAATTTCATTTATATGATCAACTGTTGATCTCAACATTCAGCTAAATGATAAGTCTGCTACTGGTAAGTGATGTGGCAGGGATCTGCAGACAAACGCCACTTCCAAAGTAGATCCTAACACTCCTTGTTCAGTATCATGTTTCTTCAACTCTGCTTTAGTGAAGTCATCCCCAGTTCACACTGGTGAGTAAATCTAGACTCATTTGACAGCATCAGACATGACACAGAATGACACAGTGACTTGCAATATTGCAAGTCAGCGCACCTTTTTATTTCAGTTTTTGCTTCATTCACTTGGCCAACATCTTCTGTAGCACTTGCGTCCTCTGGCACTGCGCAACTTTGGCCATCATTTACCAGCTCCTCTGCTGAGCCACTGTCCTTGTCCACACAGGGTACCTCCTTTTGTTCAACTGCTTCTTCATCAGCACTTCTATCAAGAGAGTCCTCGTAAGTCTGTCCAAATAGATTAAATGCAAGTTAAGTACTTTATCAGTAATTATGTTTGTAATTCTGTATCTCATTTACTTCAAAATTGGGTGGGTGGGGGAGAACACAAAGCCATGGACCCTCTCAATTTTACTCTGTGTTTTCAGTTAGATTGTAACAGGTAAAACTTTAATTCTCCTATTTTGAAAGATGAGGACACCTGTGATGAAGGGAAGAAACACCAATAAAACAGCCTCTAAAACTATGGAAGAGAAGAATGAAGGTTTTAATTAAACACAGGGCCAATTCCGTGCTGGGTACCATTTCACATTATAAGAGAATGGCTTTGTTTATAACTTAACTCATTAATAAAATGTTAATTATTTAGACTAAGGTCTTGTGTGCCAGACACCCGCACTTAAGCAAAAATAACTGAGCTGACTGATGCTAGATAGACAGCCTGTATTCTCCTCCTACCAACATCAGAAACACTGGCAGCCTTTTCCACATATCAGACAACAGAGTAGAATCAATACATGCAGTTTGGCAAAAGTTCAATCCCTGAGCATGTTTGAAGCAAAGCAGTTCAGCTCCTAAGTGATGAATCTGACCTACCACTATGACCCACCAACTCTATCACCTCTAGTATCTTTTGCAGAGTTTTAGTTACCTGAAAAAAACTTGGCTAGTCCATCTACCTTCAAGGAAAACAAAACAAATATCATAGAAATTCTCTGCACTCAGTAGAGCTTGGTAGAGGATGATGTTTCCAGAAGAATCTCTCCACACAAGATTCCAACTCATGCTACACAAGAGTGGCACCCGCTATCTGGGCTGCAGACGACCTCGTGACCAAACTGATGAGAGACACTGTGCCTATTTGCAACCTGCACAGTGAGAACGAGACCTGATTTCAAATTGAGGAGGCAAGAGTTGAAAAGTAGCCTGATGGCCTGCATGGAAGCACAAAGATCAAGCCAATACTGTCTTGGACTATGCCATACCAGCCAAAGAGAAGAAAAACTCAGCTGCTTAAAAGTCTCAGGGAAGTTTCTCAAGAATGAGAGATAATAACAGTGTGGGAGAGGGCAGAGAAGATGAACATAATAGGAGACTCAAGGGATTAGGTTGGAGGAAGACACAAGACCATATTGGCAAAGGATAGAAGAGGACCTGGTGCAGATTGCTCAATGGGACAAGGCTAGGATTGAGGCAATAAGTAGAGAAGAGGTAAGACTTGAAAAGGATCAAGCTTGAAGAAGGCAAACTGAAGACTTTGCTCACTATGGCGCTCCTGCCACTCAAGCCTGAAACAGCTTGCAGTTCTTGTATTTCACCCTGCTGCTGTCAGCACAGGTCTGTCATATCATGCACAGGCTCAAATCCTCGAGTACAACCAACTAGTATTACTCGTGTTTACAATTCAAGTGAAAGGTGGAATGGTTGTGACAGTTCCAACAACTACAGTGTCAGAAGGATGCCAATATTGTATTAGATTTTTTTTTTTCCCCAAAGTTAGTTAGAGATTTGCAAACAATACATTATACCAACTCTAGCAACCAAAGCAGAAAATGACCACCAAACAAATTGAGCTGCTAATGCCCTAAGGCCACTGCTGGTCATTCTGATCAATTCCTTGCATTCTCCCTATCTACCTGTTCCCGTCTCTTTTCCTTACACTTCAGACTGCAGCCTTTTTAGAGCCAGCGCCACACTGATTAGGATCTGCACAAACAGAACAAAGTGAGGTCTATGAGATTATTATAATAAAATGTAATAATAATAAATGTAATAAAAATTATTTTGCAGCCAAAGAAGAATGGAAAATAGAATTTCAAGTTCTCTCGTATTTTTCAGGACAAAAAAGTTATGTTAGGAGATAAGAAAACTGGGTTTTAAAGTTCCCTGAATTTCATTATATAATTCCATACCATCATTGTTTTCTGTTTCTTCTTCTGCTTCTTTGAGAGTCTGTAAAGATAAGAATTTAAAATTACCTAATTTTGGTTTTTAAAAAAATTTAAAAGTACAGTTTCTAAAAAGGTACCCAGTTATATTTTGGCTTATCATCGTAACATGATATTAAGGAGATAGTAGCCACAGACAGAAAATTACTCATGGCTGAAATGAAAACAATTGTTCTGCTAAAGTACTCATTGGATTTAGTAAAACATTTACTCTGCTCAGACTGAACTTGAAGATACTAGTGAGATAGCTGGTATTATGCTTTGGCCATTTGAAAAATGAATTTGTGCAATTTACTTAATCAATTCTGCACACTTATTTTCTATGTATGCCAGAATCCAACTGACAAAAAGTACCAAAAAAAGGTATCAAATCAAGAAACACTGGCCCTGTGCAAGTTCCTGTGTTTGAAAAATAACAATCAGTACTTTTCCTTAACATGTAACTTTAAGCAGCATAGAAAATGAGACAATTATCCTACAAAATTTGAATCCACTCGTACTAACGCATGCATTTTACTGGAACTCTGATGCTAACTTGAGTTCCAACAGATCTTCAAATCATCAGAAGATCCCTCTGAGGGCCTCCAAGTCATTATAAAAGTACAGCCAATCTAAAGTACTTCTGTTTGGGCATGTCTTCTGTTTCTTCCTCCTCTTTGGTATGTATTCCATTTGCATCATCCAAAGATACTGGAAATTTCCCTTCTTCTTCTTCCAGTTGCTGTCGTAACAGTGCTACCATCTCTCGATGCTTCTTCGATTTTTCGTGATTCTTCATGCTGTGCAGACCAGCAGATCATTAGTGCAGGTAGCTCTGGGCAACCAATTATTTACATATAAATTAATAACAGACCCATTATCCATCACTCCTAAGTATGTAAAATTCTGCCCTGACAATGTCTATACTGGAAAGATGACAAATCTTTAAAAAGCATTTTTTTAAAAAGTTAAAAATCAACACCTCCAGTTCCCCAACCCCAGGGACTTACGCTTTTTCAGTTTTCAACAATTTGTCACAAGCAGGGCAGTACAGACCGTCAACAAATTCAGCTTCTTCAGCCTCATCATTTGGTTTGTCTGAAGAGATCAATGGGGATCAGAGAGACAAGGTCAGGTAAGTGATTTTTTTAGTAAGTTGCTCTTAAAGCCCCAGCAAATAGTCACAACACTCACACTCAATTTCTTTAGTATTATTAGGATGCAGACAGATCAAGACCATCTCACCAAATCACACATTAGCATAAATTAATAGCTGTAGGTTGATATCTTCTCATGTTCAACGGAAAACACGAGAGGGCCAGACTCTAGCCTGGCACATCTCAGCTGGACACAGGGAGTTGCACTACAGTCAGAGCTGTGAATCTGCGGCTTTACATCCAGTGAGCCAACACTCAGGCTGACAGCCCACTACAGACCACACCCCACACCCCATACCTTCAGTGCCTTTTGTCTCCTGCACTTCCAGTTCATCTTCATCAACTGATCCATCTCCAAATTCCTTTTCATATTGTGCCTCCATCTCTTGCAACTCCCTCTCCAGATCTGACATAGTTATCCAGCTCTGCTCTTTATACTCCTCAGCAAGCCTTTAAGTAGAATAATACAGTAAGTTCTACACTGAGATAGGAACTGCGGAAACAGTATTATTTAAAACATAACTTGTTGTTCTCTGGTATTTTAGGAGAAAAGTCCTGAACATATTAAGATGAAGTAAATAACTGCAGGGCCTGAAAATGTGAGCAGTTAATTTGTGATGTTAGTGGGCACACTTACGCTGCAAGTAAAGAGGTATTAATGGAGGTTCCTTGAATTTCAGGCAGGAAATGCTACGCAGCATGGTCAATATCAAGCTGACAACAGGAAAGCCCGCTCAGTCCTCAAAGCAGTACAGCTGCTTTTAGCTGCTGCAATATCCAAACCCACAAACAGTACAGGATCACAAAAAACACAAACACATTACTGCCTCACTCTGCACAATGGGAATGTACCAGCTCAATTTTCCAGATCTAAGTGTGGCCCAAGTTACCAAACAGTGCAGCACACTACAGCTGAATTTTGCTCCAGCTGGCTCTTGGACTCAGAATTATTAAACCATTTGTCAGCAAATGCATACCCGGCTTCATCCTCTCTTCAGGGAAAAAAACTAATATAGATAAATAAACTTGACATAATATATTTAATATATATTTAAGCATTATTATAATATAATTTTAATCAATATGCAATTATTTTGCAAGTGCACTGTTATTAAGTATTTGAGCTCCTTCATTAAAGGAACAATGATAACTATTACACCTTACTTCCCCAGGTTAAGTACAAGCACACTGAATTCCACGCTAGCACAGACAGTTACCTGCAGCACACCCAGGTTATCTTAGATTTCTAAATGTCAGTACAATGCAAAGACTCTAAGTTTTAAGACACTTAAACTTTTAAAAGTTTAAGTTATTACGTCTCTATATGTCAGTACAATGCAAAGACTGAGACTTGAGAACAAAACTAATACATGAAATTTTCAAGGATGCTTAAAAGACCAAGTGGAACTATTATTAGAATCTAACTCTATATAGTACCCTCATGGATAGTTTCTCAAAGTTTAAAATAAAATATTTCTTCCATGTTTACATACTTGGCTTGTTTGAGCTTCTGCTGCCTCCGAAATTCCTCTGCTTTCCTAGTTTTTTCTGCATTTTGTTCTTCTACAAGTTTTCTATGAGCCTGTACTCTTTTATCCCTTTTACGAATAAAGGCTACTAGCTGACGGACCAATTCATTCCTCTCTTTCCTTGCTTTATCTCTTGTTTTCTTGTTCTCTTTTTCCATAGCTCGTTTCTCCCAGCGGTTTGAGGCTTGTCGTGTGTCATATGCTTCTTTCCAAGCAAAGTTCTTCTGAGTACAGAAACTCTGCCAATATGCATAGAAAGGGTGGACTACCTGTAAGAAAAAAAAATTTAATAAGTCACTTGTTTAGAGGGGGGACAAAAACCATACCAAATAATTCAGGAGTTTTATAGCAGTTTTGACTTCTACAGAGGACACAATTTCTCCCCAGAGTATAGAGAAATCATATGAAGGTTTAGAGAAACCTCCAATAATATCCTTTAAAATTTCAAACCATGCCAAATTAACAACCTTGTGTAAACTATTCCAAACTGCAACTTTTAAAAATATCCCCTTGCAGGACTGGACTGTGCTGATACTTGTGCCCAGTTACTTAGTTTTGCTGTACTTCTGTCAAACTGAAAAGCACAATGTCCTGGGTTTGGTTGGGATAGAGTTAATTTTCTTCATAGTAGCTGGTGTGAGACTATGTTTTGGATTTGTGCTAAAGACAGTGTTGATAATGCAGAGATGTTTTAGTCACTTCTCAGCAGTGCTTACAGCGAGTCAAGGTCTTGTCTGCTTCTCACACCACCCCACCAGTAAGTTAGCCGGGGTGCAAAAGAAGTTGGGAGGAGATACAGCCAGGACAGCTGACCCCAGCTGACCAAAGGGATATTTCACGCTATACGACATCATGCTCAGCATATAAAGCTGGGGGAAGAAGGAAAAGGGAGACATCTGGAGTTAGGGCATTTGTCTTCCCAAGTCACCGTTACGCATGATGGAGCCCTGCTTTACTTTAGATGGCTGAACACCTGCCAGCCGACAGGAATTGACTAATTAATTCCTTCTTCTGTTTTGCTTGTGTGCATGGCTTTTGCTTTACTTATTAAACTGCCTTAATCTCACCGATGAGTCTTCTCACTTTTGTTCTTCCAATTCTCCTCCCCACCCCAACTGGGGAGGCAGGGGGGAAGTGAGTGAGCGTCTGTGTGGTGCTTACTGCTGGCTGGGTTAAATCACAACACACTACCAAAATCAGATACACTGTCTACAAGCAGGCATGTGCACCTATTGCCTAAGAACCACCACACCAAATTACACCAAAGATCAGCCATACATTTCCAACAGCAACCAATGACCAGGACAAAAAGAGCAATAGAACTAACATATGTACATAGTGCTATTTCTTCCCAGTGTATTCCCTCTGCATACCGTTTAACAGAGACATTAATAGCCCTTGACGGGTTTTTCTTTCATTTATTTGTTTAATATTTCTTTTATTAACCCATGTGAACTCATAGAATCATAGAATGGTTTGGATCGGAAGGGACCTTAAAGATCATCTAGTTCCAGCCCCCCTGCCATGGGCAGGGACACCCTCCACTAGCCCAGGTTGCTCAAAGCCTCATCCAGCCTGGCCTTGAACACCTCCAGGGATGGGGCATCCACAGCTTCCCTGGGCAACCTGTTCCAGTNGCACACTATCATCGAGCCATGACTTACACAGTTTAACAAGGGACTATGTGAAGATGCACCCACTCCTGTTTTGTTAGGAAATTCTACGACTGCAGGTTAAAATTATGCTCTCTAGCTCTCACATGAACAAAGAACCAGTAAATGATCTTTCCTTATTCTCCTTTCTTTTACTATTCACAACCAAATGCTGGATTGAAAAAAAAATGGCATTATAATTCTTTCTTGTTTTATTCTCTATTCCTCTCCAAGTTATTATTGATCTTAATTATGAAATAAGACATGCCTAAACTCCTTTCTTACACTACTTAACCCATGAAGCTGCCTTTTTACTACTTAATCCTACATGTAATACTGTTTGTATTTTGGAATACCTCACAGAAGTATTTAACTTAACAGTTTAATATTTCTTATTTTAGTATCTCCCTTCTCCTTCTGCCATTGGTATTCACATGTCCTACAGCTATCAATGCCCCAATACTAATTTCTAATTGGCCTATCTACGTGCAAAGGCTCATGGCTGTGGCCTCTGGCAGGCAAGTCACTATACAGTTTCTGCTGTCACAAAACCCTAGGTCTATACTCAATAAATATTCACACTTAATCCAATAATTTAAGTGAGATTAGACTCCCTGTCTCAGATTTCTGCTTCAGAAGGGGATATTTCCCATGCATAAGGATGCATGGCCATCAGCTGGTGACAGGGATCACCCTCCACTTCACCAGCTCTAAGAGGCAAGACTTTCCTCCACCTCAGCAGACACCTGAAATACAAGCACATCTCTGACATTGTCCAGAAGACTGTACAGCAGCTCTTGCTGAACTCACAGGTGGATTTTGTTTTGCCTGTTATTTATACTTAGAGCCAACCGCTTTTGTTTCTGCATTTAATTGACCTACAAGTTGTCTCTTCCTATGAAGTCTCGGGAAGTTACAGACCTAAGAATATCTTCCCTGGCTGCCAAGGAGAAGCCTCTCAAGCTTCTCGCAAATTGACTGAACCAGACAGCATTTACATCAAAGACTTTGAAGCCTCTGTAGAGTTTTTGTAGCTCCCTTCTAAAACTCTTTTCCCATGACCACAGAGTAGAGAAGTGAGCACCCCAATGCTGGAATCTTCCAACAGTGTAATCTCTTCGTTGAAACAGAAGATAACAGGGATAATGATTTTCCCATTTAACTAACCTATTTCCCCTAAGATGAAGTTGACTGGAAAAAAAAAAAAAAGGATTCATAGCTAGCCATACCATATAGTTCCAGAATAGCGTGAAGAAGCATACTAGAATTCCAGCCATTTTTACAGTTATTAAACAACAATATAAATGCTATTTTAGGTCTATACCTATCCCATGGCCTCAACACAAGCAGTTTCCAAAAGATGTTTCAAGATAACTTCATTGAAGGAATTTGTTAAGCCATCCTGTCATTTTACCTGACATTCAAACACCCATTCTGACACTGCTTAGTTTGATTTGTAATTTTCTTTTCAACGCTAGCCAAGTTTTGTACCATTGAAGTTACTAATTTTTAAGGTATATATCAATTCTAATTTCCTAAATAATCAGTCATATAGTCCAATTCTACCAAATGTGCCATGGAGAAGTAGCTGACTAGGAGCAATGTTTAAGTACACTGATACTGTGCAGTTATTTACTGGGGAAAGCACTGTTACTATTTAATTTCAACACAGTAATACTGGTAACCTTAAGAAAAAAAAGTCTGCTGGAACAAAACACAGTTGTCAAGGTTTACAAGAATTCAAGTGTCCCACACACATTTCTTGCTTCACAAAGGAAAACATGAAATATTTTGGAAATTAAATCTCACTATAAAATAATTACAGATGACAAAAGTATCATAGTGGGAGCTCACATTGCAGGTCAACCACCACATCTCCCACTTCCTATAGGCTTTGTTATGCTGTAAGTGCTATGTGCTTTTCCCTAAATGAGGCAAGACACTACATGTAAGTTTCACTGGCATAATTGTGGTTATGCCAATGTGAAGTGTTTGTCTGACATCTCACACTAAAAGCCTGGCTAATAACATAGTCCAACAGGAAATACCGATTTTAATGCACCTAAATATTATGAATCAGAACACAAGCACTTCCTTTACAGTAATGGTCTACAGTAATAGAAAAGACAGCAGACACATGGCTTTGTATTCACCTCAGAGATCAGCAGAAGCCTTTCTTTTGTTTTCATTTTGGGACAAAGTAATGACTTAACTGTGTTACTTGCAGTTCAGATTTACACTTGCTCTTACCGTATCATAATCACTTTGAGAATATCCAAACATAGGGAATGCTTCAGTATCTTCCTGGGTCATACATTCCATCTCTTCTTTTGCAATCTTTTCAAAAACTTGTCGATAGACTGTAAAGAATCCCTGAAATAAAAATTTAAAAAAATTTAAAAAAGAAGATCTGACTCATTTTGCATGGCTCAATAATAGATGTACAAATGCTCAGCTACAGTAGTGCATTTTAGAGAATACTGCAATTCTGTGACAGCAATTCAAAATCGGGGTAAAGGCCTTGTAAGCACTTGCTCTAGATACCAAGACCCTTTAATAAAGTCCTCATTCTCTCCCAGCCCTTTTATTTCCATCTCCCTCATGCAGTCTGTGTCTCTCTCATGCATCAAGGTCTTGTATTCAAATCTAAACCAGAACAAAAGGTTTCCACATGCTGGAGATGTTGATAAGTTTCTGGTTACACAGGACCAAGTTTTGAGGAAGTTCCAAGCATAAAATTCACTATTAAGTATCCTGCTCTTTACTTCTTAAATTAAGATGTTACTAACTCACTCCTACTATAGTAAGACAAAGACAGATAAGGATTCTCTCTGGCAGAGGTTTTTCTAATCACTTGGAGCTTTTTAAATTATGATGAGCCTCTTAAAATCCAGCATGGAATTAATTATAGGAAGCACACTTTCCCCAAGGACTGTTGTTACACTGATTTATTTTTTTTTCTCATTTGAAGCATTCTAGCTTGTTAAAGATATTTCTGCATAGACAGATGGCATTGCAAAGCATTGGAATGCTTCACTATATAATGTAAATAAATAATACACACACACACACTCCATAGTTTTATGGTATAGTTGGCAATCATGACTAAGACAGGAATGGAAGCTTCCCCAAGTGCCCAGCGTAACTTTTCTCTTACAAAGATTTGTTTAAGCATTATTACTATTTGTGCTCAACTATTCCATGTGTAGCTTTTCAACATGAAGCAAATGCCAACACTCTTCATGAAATTTAAATTGACTCATTAAAGACTGATTAATTAATTAAATTACCTTTTCATCATCTCCGTATCCAGAGTAACAGCTAACAGTGAAGTAGTGCAGTAGATCCAAACTATCATCTTGATAGTCTCCATCAACTCCTCCTTTCAGCAGAGCCTCCCTGTGATTATCATACCTAGCAAAAAATCACAATATCAAGGATGTGGCAACATGGAACATTCCCTAGTGCTGGTAAACTAAAACAGTACACACACCACCTCAGTGTATAACTTTGCCCAGTGTCGGGTATTTGTGTCTCATATCTGAAGTCTTCAGTGAGAAAAAAAGACAGGCTCAGTAAATATTCCCTCTTGTCCTTTAGTTTACTTACTATTACTTTATTTGCAATATATATAGCAGCAATGTCTTAGCAGGCAGGTAGCAAACACATTTGAGCATGATGCTTCAATAAGCTTGCAGAAGTGGGTAGTACATTATTTAAATCATCCAATAGTTACACACACAAAAACCCCAAAATCGTAAGTTAGCATTTAAAAATTGAAAAGTGCTTCTTTCCTTTCAAGGAGGACAACCTTAACACAGGTGGTTTTGGCTGCAAAATCTGGTAGATGGTTCAGCCCATTTGAAAAACAAGTTACACTGAACACTTAAAAGTAGCAATCCCCTCAAGAGATGTGCCTGCGTATTTCAGATTAGGACTGTTACAGAAACGCGACACTATGTGTGTGTTTAAGGCTTACCACCTCCAGCCATCAATATCACATCAAACACCCGCATGCACTCAGAGTGGTGCTGGCTCTTCCCGCTAAGGCAGGGAGGCCACTGACCAGGATACCCGTCCCAGCGTGCCAGCTGCCTCCTGCTCTGGGAGGAAGAAACAGACGCCAACACTGCCGGGTCCCCAGAGCGCCCAGCCCACCGCCACTGCCGAAGCACCGTGCGGAAGGTGTGGGCGCGCAGCTGTGCCTCTCCAGGAGGCTGTACGCTGCGTGGCTCCCAACTCTTTCAAACCCCGAAGCAAAGTGGCTGCTCCTGCCACAGCGGCCCGTGCTGACTGGAAATGCCAAGTCCTGGCGGAGACTGAATTTGAAAACTCTTTTCCAGGCTGCTGCCAGACAAACGCTGCTCACCAAGCTCGTTCCTGGGGGTCACTGAGAACGTCGTACGCTGCCTGGATTAACTTGAACTGCTCTGCGGCTTCCTCCGCGTTCTCTAGGTTTTTATCTGCAAGACAATTTAATTATATCGCAAACGATTCAACGCACGACGGCACACCCGCCACAACCGCTTCAGAAACCCGAGACACGAACGCGAAGCCGCGGGCGCTGCCGCACGCACCCCCGCGCTGCCCGGGCGCTGTCTCCCGGACCGGCTCCCCATAGGCCCCCGCCACAGACCCGCGACGACCCTCCCGCCGCCGCGCCGGTATCCCCGGCCCAGCACCGCCCGCAGCCGCCTGCGAGGACAAGCAGCTCCTCCCCCAGCAGCCGGGACCCGCGGGGCCACGCCAGGTGGCGGCGGGCCGGGCCCTCTCGGCAGGCCTGCGGCCGGGCCCGCGGAGGGAGGGCGTCGCGGCCGTACCCGGGTGCCAGCGCAGCGCCAGCCGGCGGTACGCCCGCTTCAGATCCTCCTCGGCGGCGTCGCGCTTCACGCCCAGCACCTCGTAGTGACACTTCATGGCGGCGGCACGGACGGCAGCTCCGCGTGAGGGGAAGCGCCGGCCGGCGAGCAGCGCGGCCACCACAGGGCACCGTGCGGAGGCGGGGCCGGCGGCGGCGCAGCTACCGACAGCCCGGACGCCGCCACTCCCCGCCCACCCGCCGGGAGGAGCTACGCGGGCGGGAGGCGTGGCGGGCCCGGGGCCCGGGGTGGCGGGGCCACTGCTTCCTCGCCTTCAGCCGCCGCGGGAGAGGAGCAGGCGCCCAGGCGGTGCCACACGGGCGGCCGGGGGTGGTGGAGAGAGGCGGGGGGTGTCGCCGTCCTCATCCGTGCGGCCCGACTTTGGTTTTACAGTCACCCGACGGCAAATAACCAAGCACCTAGCTCCCATGTCCCAGACTATCAGTGTTAACTTTTTTTTTTTTTTTTNTTTTTTTTTTTTTTTTGACGCGTGTGCTCTTCAGAGCTGTCAGGTTTGGCCCAAGCCACCTTCTGCTCCAGGTCAGACGTGTGTCAGTTGGCACTGCATGAACTGAGCTTTGGATTAGACAAAATCTGGGGGTGTGGGCTGATAGCAAGTTGAATACATGTCCCAGTGTGCCCTGGCAGCCAAAAGGGACAACGGTGTCCAGCGGTGCACTGAGCACAGCACAGCCGGCCGGGTGCGGGAGGTGACTGTCCCACTCTGCCCTGCACTGGTGCGGCCCCACCACAAGCACTGTGTGTGGACAGTCAGACTGTCAGAGTGTCCACGATGGTGAAAGGCCTTGAGGGCAAGACTGAGGGGGAGCGGCTGAGGCCACTCAGCTTTTTCAGGTTGGAGAAGGCTGAGGGCGACCTCATGGCACCTGGCAAACCTCCTCTTGGGGGGCAGAGGAGGGGGATGTGCTGATCTCCTCTCCCTGGTGACCAGAGACAGGACACGAGGCGATGGGACGAAGCTGCAGCAGGGGAAGTTCAGGAGGTTCAGAAGTGGTCACAGCACAAAGGCTGACAGAGTTCAAGGAATATCTGGACAACAATCTTAGTTATATGGTCTATAGAGCAAGTAGTCCTGCAAGGAACAGGGAGTTGGACTCACTGATCCCCATGGGTCCCTTCCAATTCAAGATATTCTGTGGTTCCGTGTATTAGACTACATGAACCCAGCAGATGCCAGATGCCTGTATTCAACATTCTTTCCCATCAGATGACACACAGACCACTTCATTACAGAGGTGACACTGAATTTCCGTTGCCCTGCTAGGTGGGATAACAACAGGTCAGCTTCCTCCTGTGCCAGCTGTCTGTTCAGCTTCAAGATTGCAGAGGCTGGAACCAACAGAGGAACCACATAGGAACAGGACATAAGCAAGACCTTGACACACAGGGAAGCTGGGGGAGTGGACAGAGATGGCAGTAGAGTCAGTGGAAGAACCAGGTCAGGTCTGAACTGGAAAGCAGATTAAAGAAAGGTAATTAAGAAACAGCCCAAGAGAGGTCTGTAACTATTTGCTAACATCAGTCAATAAAAGTTTTTTTTTGAATCAGACCTTTGCTGAACATTATAGTGAAATTCTCACCCCATTAGGGATGAAATTTTTTAGTTTGGTTGGAGGCCAATGCCATCAAGAGTTTCATCGAGCGAACAGTTGTATGCTTGTTTCCCCAGCTAGTAACTTATGAACATAGTAACTCATTTAACTGCATCTGTCAAAAGGGCAATTGCAGACAATTTCCAAAAAGGTTCATGAAAATATGGCCCGAAATTAAAGCTCATGCTGCAGCTCTGAGGCAACGTGAACTGTCAGCAAGCAAGAATTACACTGAACCAAACTCTGGACTTTCTGGTGTTCATCAGTGTGCAATGAACACTGCTGCACTGGAAGTACAGACATTATCCATGAGCAAAATCAAGGGTTTTGGTTTTAATTACTTTCAAGCAACGTTGGAAGCTTATTTGCCATTTCTGCTTTGAAAAACAAGACCTAAACAACATATACAATTGAACCAAGAGGATACCATTTTTGAAAAAAAAAAAAAAGTTTCTTGCATGGGTAGGTGTGCAAAACCATGGAATTCTGTGCTTTTAGGCACTGTTGTTGTAACAGAGAATCATGGGCAATTCTATTTCAGGCTACTGTAGGTGTATGGTTTTGATACCCAGACACAGGTAGCACACACCTCCTGCCTTTACAGAACCTGCAACTAATTTGGTATTAAGGGCTAGAATCCTAGGTTAGCCTGTTTCGGTTCTTAAGAAACTGATTAGCCGCAGGAGCTACCACAGGCAGCTTTTTTTACTATTAATTT
>VZTO01027492.1:0-24880 GCA_013400615.1 Syrrhaptes paradoxus
TTCTATGATTCTATGATTCAGGTCCCTCCTGATTTTTAACAGCCATCAGAGACTCAGAGTTATGGGGTAGATAGTAAAGTAAGAGCTATGTATTATTCCATTGCAAGGCACTTCTGATTCAGTATGATGAGAAGAACGTAAAATTAAATTCTCCTCTCATTTCAGTTTTCTGAAGTGCTCAAGAAGCCTCAGATAGTGTTCAGAAAATTTGGATTCAGCAGATAAGGAGCCAGTACAACAGAGGAACATGCCAGCAATTCATTTGAAAATAAGGTTGGGACAGAGGCTTTTATTATTATGAGGTATTTGCCATAAAGATTTTACTGAGCTCTCAAAGTTGCAGAAAAGGGGCTTATGTTTGAGTGCATCTAAGGTCAACAAGGTCAATTTTGTGTCCTTTATTTGTAAATAGTCTCATTTTCCAACCTGAAGTTTGGTGATTAACACTCTTGCTTTTTATTGTGCCCACTTCATACATTCACTTTTATTTGTGTTAAAAATGCTATGTGGAAAGGCTGTGATTTACCTGTAAAACTGTGAAGAATATAAGCCTGATATTCCAAAATGAAAGGACTTTTTTTTTAAATTAATGGATATATTTATTTGTGAATGAGTTCAGGTTGACTTCACAATGTCTAGCACAGTTAACCACAGAATTTCCAAGAAGCATATTGCACTGGTGTCACAAACTATAGTTGTACACAAGCATTTAAATCTTTAACAGCACAAAAACTTTTCTGTATGCTTATGCTCTGTAGCAAAATCCTTTTACCTCCGTTACAAATGTGATTTTTATGACTTCTGGGAAAGCTGCTAACACATATCTGCGGGGAAAGAAAAAAATCTGTCTTTAAAACTGAAGAAAAAATTGCAAGGGATTTTGAAAGCTTAAGTGCAGCAATATCTCATCCAACTTGCCTGCATGGTCCTATTTTGTGAGCAAAGTGAGAAAAAAATAGACCAATATAAACAAGCAAAACTGGAATTCTCATTTATTTCATGCAGAATGATTGTAGAATCATTTCCAAAAGCAATGTGGGTATAATCCAGTCTATCTTTTGCTGCCAAATAAACAGAGAGACTTAACTTCAGTGAGAGATTTGCTTGCACACAACACAGGGCTGAATCTGCAATTGTTCAATTTTAGTTCAAAAACTAGAGATTTCAATTGTTCTATACGAATGGTTAAAGTTAAATGTTTTTTTTTCAGAATAAAGCCAAGACAAAATGGGTCATTTTTCCCAACTAGCTGTAAGGGTCAACAATGAATATAATTGTTAAGTTTATGGGAGGAAAAAACGTCAGTATTGTCCCACAGGGCTGGTGTTTTGGGGCTGAGAGGGTCATACCAGCAAGGATTCTGGCATTTGAACTGGTACCTATGCTTTGTTTGTATTCAAATACTTCTATAACATCCTATGGTTCCTCTATACAACTATGTTTTCCATTTTAGGTGCTTTGGTGTGAATAACAAAGGCTGAGATAATGTGTTTTGTTATCATAAGCTGTCTTTTAAAATCATAAATTGGCTTTTTTATCATAAACAGTATTATATGCTTCAAATAGTGTGTTTTTCTGTGCATATGTATTTGCATATGTTTTGTAGGTCAGAAATGCAAATTATTTTTATTTTGTCGTTTTGTTTAGGTTTAAGTTCATGTGCAAATCCTAATCTTGGAAACCTAGATGTTGTTCTGTGTGCTTAGGCTGGACTTGGACACACTCTCTGACTAGCTTCATGGGAAAAGTTCAGCTTGAAAGTGAGAGCTGGCTCACACATTGAGCCTTGCCCTTCAGACAGACAGTGTGAACACAACCTTTTGTAACCTTCTGAAAAGTCTGGTTTCACAATCACGGGAAAGAATAAAGACAGCACATATGAGTATTTTTGTGATATTTTTCTTGTCCAGCTCTCACATTAAGTCAACATAAATTTTCCCTTCTGAATTGGATGAGGTTTGTTTTTTTTTTTTTCTTTTGGGTTTGTTTTCTCTTCTTGAGTATTGCTCTCTGACCCTTGACTTAAGAAATGTTTGATTGCTTGTTTTAACTCTGGTACCATTTTCAGAAAACTGGAAAGAATGCTATATTTGCCTATGTACTTGTTTAAACAAACACATTCAAGACTATAACAGGCTGATACATTTTCAGAAATAATATAAATCTATTGAGAAAGCAGTTGCTGTATTGACACATGGGTGAATTTGCTGTATTTGTACTGTGTTTTTATTATAGCCACCAATTTGCCTTGTTTCCTTCTCTTTCTGAATATTTCTCAGGAGTCTGACCTATTGCAGTAATTGAGACATGTCTGTTGTAGAAGAGTATTCTGTGGCATGAAAAATATGGGGGGTTTTATATTTTCTGTCAGCGGTTCAAATTGATGTAATATCTCTTTGTAGCAGAAGACATTCAAATTTTTTAAAGTTTTGCAGCTCTTATGGTGAAGAATCAAGTTTTCTCTGAAATGGCACAGCCTACTGTATAAATAGGTAAACTTAGAGTAAACCTGTGGCTGCCTTAAAACAAATAAAGCTGCCAAATGGAGAAGAATTGCATGGTTGTGATGATGAGCCAGTTCAGCATAGTGTTCCAGTAATTGCGTGTTGCAGATGAACCTAACCTCTTAAGGCTTTATTTAAGCTTGTAGTTTTTTTAAGGCTATACTACTCTTCCCAGAAGCCAAGAACAATGCATCCTTAAACATGCTAGTGTAAAATACTTCCCTGAGTCCCCAAAATGGAACAGTTATTTAAATGGCACATACACATTTCCACCAGAATCTGTACTAGCTATGCTGTTCTTCTGGGCATCTGCTTGAACAGCAGTTCCTGGACTGCCTAACCGTGTCAGAAAAATATGTGCTTTATTTGCAGTGCTAGAATTTAATCTTCATGGCCTGCAAGCAATGTTGTTCAGTTGTACTGTACACAATATATGTCCCTTTTAGAAACAGTCTGTAAATACTTTACTACGGAGTCTCATTCCCTATTGTGAAAGCTGGTCTTTTAGGTTTTTGATTGTTACTTCTCTGTGTTTCATTGAAGCTGAATGATCGCTGCAATCTGCTTTAATAATCTTGTGGTTTTCTCTGGAGCCAAAACCTGGAGTTTTTCTGTCCTGTTTTTTTTCCACAGTTTTTAAAAGGACACACTTTAGCTTGGTACATCTATTCAGATTCCTGTCTATTTCTGTTTACACAAAATCAATTTTTATCTTCCTTTGGCTTTAAGGACTTAACTTGTTAGAGCAACTGCTTAAAGGTAAACCCAGATTTCTGTATTTATTGACCATATTTTGCCTGTATCCTTGCTTGTTCTACACAGCCCTGTGTGATGGTGGTAAGCACCATATTTTCTCAATCTGTTTTGATGCCCAGCCCATTGCTAGAGTTACGTTCAGTGGATTGATTGGTGTAACTTAAATATTTTTCCACTTCTTTTGCATCTCACCTTAAAGTCTGAACTGGTGTTAGGATCACCCTAATAAAAGACTGCTTTAGGAGCGCTATTGCAGCTCTGTCCAAGCCATCAGCCAGTGTATAGTCTTAGGTTACTGCTGTATTAATGTAGTTGCTTGGCTTCGTCTCAGCTTGTATGCAATTACTTGTGACATACCTGTAATTCAACACGTAGCTGTACCTGCTGACATCACTACTCTGAGGCTTTGCACTGCAGTATCAGCTTACAGTTGTAAGTTGCATTTTAGGGACTGATGAAGAAATAAAAGGTAAATTTTATTACTGTAATAGAAAAACTGTTGTGTTTTTTTAAATTATTTTTTTAAATTGAGACAGCAGTATATTGCCTTAGTCTCTATTTTTTGTTAGTAATAAGGGAAATTTCGTGCTACATTTGTACTTTGTCTTTTTGTAGTGCACATAATGTGGCCATGATTCAGGGTGCTGGTTCAATAACATTATTCAAAATCGGAGACTTCAGAAAAAACTACGGAAATAAAGTGGACTATAATTACTATGCATCTAATCAGCTGTGCAGTTGTGCATAGGCTGTACCAAGACAAAAAATGGAATAAGTATCTCTAGGTGTGGAGGACATTCTGCAGACATTTGCAAAACATCCCAAGTATTAGCAAGCAAAATTAGCAAAAACAGAAAGTCTGCACATAGAGTGGAGGTATCATCCTGCAAGTAAAATGACTGATTACTGTAGTTATTTACAAATATATGCAAGTAATTACCCTGACCATAATCTTTTAATGAATTTTAACTAAAATTATTTGCTTTGGCTTTCATACTTATTTTTAAATAGCTGTCTGGTTCTTGGCCTGTGCTCTCAGCTGATGGTACTCTGTTTTTATTTTATTAGTAACTGGGTTTGGTGGGTGTGTCTGTGGAAAGTTATTTGTGGAGAATTGCTTTCCTTGGCATGAATAAATCACAAGTTGACAGGGATGGCTCTCTTGCTTCTCCACTATGATGTTGATGCAGGAGAAAAGGTTCTTGAATTTCAACAATTTCTACAGACTTTTGTAACTTTTGTAACAGGTTTACATTTTCAGTCTTCCTGTTCCCTTCCAAGTGCTCTTTGGCATAATCCGAGGAGAAGATGCCTTCCTAGAGTTTCCTAGGTCACAATGCAGCTGTTCCTCAGGGATGGCACCTGTAGGCACATCCATTGTAATAAAGTTCTGAACTGTCATGTGGCTATTTTTATTAGTGTTTTGTGTTTCTTATTACTTTCACATAGATTATTATTGCCTAATGATAATATTTGCTGTTCAGTGCTCTAAAGAAATGGGTATGAATTTTAAAATTAATTTATGTACCTTAATGAATCTCAAATGTTTTTTAAAATTTCTTTTATTTTTTTTTAATAAACAGCTGTTGGAGCTGAAACAAGAATATGTGAAGAAAAATAAAGTCAGTACAATGAAAGACTTTTATCATAAAGCTTTCAGAGTCCAACTGGCTGAAGTAGGACACAAAAACTATTTCCCTCTTGGGAGAAACTGAAAGTTAATTCACGAGGGCTGAGTGTAGTTCTGCTTCTTTATGAGCTGGTCCTCATCAATCATGTTTATTGTTAGCAGTCCAAGCTGTGCATGTAGTAAATTAACCTCTTTTCAATCGTTGTTCACTAATCTTTTACCATGCTACCTAAATGCATAAAATGCGTATTAAGTAATACACATTATAATTCTCAGGCTGAATCCTTACACTTATATGAATATATCTAAAATTAAACTAACATCTTGGTTATGTTCTAAACAAAGATGGTGATGTCTTAAATCGTATTTCTTCTGATTCTATGCCAGAAAATACAGTATTTTTGAAAAGAATTAGAAACTTAGTTTGTTTCCATTTCCCACACCATATCACAGGAAGAAACAGCTAGCATCTTTCTTTTGAGAGTGCTGTCTGATTGCATTGGCATCCAAACACACCAGATGTCCTTTTGGATCCCAAGTGGTAATAAAAATAAGATATTTCCCCACTTTGAAAGACAAAAAGTAAGAAATAGCTTTCTCAAGTAGTCAGTTTCGATATCTTCTGAGAATATTTCAGTACATCACAGACTTTTTTTTGTCCCTAGGTACTAGACACCCTAGAGTGGGTCTTCCACAAGACTTCTACCCCCTGTCCTGTCAGTGAAATATGATCTATGATTAAGATAAATGATTACAATAGCATTTGAAACCAAGTCAGTTCTTTCTCTCATGGAAAGCCTTCCCATTCATCAAGTATGCAACTGTTTGTATAATGCCATTAACAACTTTAATGGAATTGTTTATCTGCCTAGAATGAGATACAACTCAAAGTGATTAAATGAAGTGTATTTAAGACTCATTTATATAAGCCAGTGATACATTGAAATGGCAAAACTGTAGATGGGCCTGAGGTATCCAAATCTGCTAATGCTTCCTGCAGCTGCCATTTCACATTGGTTCTGTATTTAAAAAAATGGCACAGGAACCTTAAAATGGAGATTACTTTCAGCTCCCTTGCAAGCCTCTCTCTCACTGTGTGACTCAGATTTTGCCTGTCTCTCTCCCTTACTTGCACAGATTGATGTCTGACAAAAAGACTGAAAAACATGAGAAACTTTCCTTTTTATTCTAGTAAATGAGACAAAATTAATCTTCTTCCTTACCGAAACAGCAGAGATTACCTGAACCAGTTGAAGGAGCTTTACCTTTCCTCAATACAACACTAGTTTTACGAGCTGCTGAAGGAAATGGTATTCCCTACAAATTGCAAGCCTCTTTTCTCATTATCATGAACAGTAAAGCTTGACTTACAGAAATGAGCTATGACATGAGGTAACCTTAGCAATGAATTACTCTAAGTTTTTCTCATTAGTGAATTTCTGTAAGTTTTCCTCTATGTATTTCACGGACAAGGTCATGCCTGTAGGGGGATGAATAAGCAGAAATATTGGGGAATAGCATCCAGAGATTTAAATTAAAATTTAAATTCATCCATACTACCAGGATGGATTAGTCTGGAGAGCATATGCGGTTTGGTTTTTTTTTTTAGCAATAGAAGGATGAGAAGGTGAATAGGATACAACTCTTACTTTCTTTTCAGATGCAAAAAAAATCCAAGAGGTGTAAAATTAAGCTAGCTTATGGGAGATACAAAGCAAATGAAGTCTGGTGGTCCTTATCAAGACAGGTCATTACCTCTGTAGGCCCATCTGTTTTTTTGGACGTAGTGTTGAGCTAACAGGGCTCCTAATCTAGTATGCTTCTCTGTGCCATATGAAACTAACTTTTAAAGAAAATTCCATTATTAATTATAAGCCCCTTTGCAGCCCAAAACATAATGTCAAATGCACACTTCCTTCCTATTTTCATTTTCAAAGTATAATTATATATGAGGTTGATCAATTCCAGTTTCTCAGTCACTGAGACTTAATTTCTTTTTTGTCTTCTGCACAGGGATCAACAGAGGATTCAGCTTTGATAAATGTACCTCTTCAGACATAGGGTCTTCTGAAATTTTGAGTGGCATGAGGTATTTTAGATAGCTTGATTTTTAATAAGCACATTCAGCATAGGAGGGATGGGTACTTGATTTTAAAAGGATCCATTTTAAAGAAAAAATAAATAGCTGTAAAGAAAAAAACAGTAGAATGCATGGAAGTAATCACTGTTTAATTAATTTGATAAGTTCTTTGAAGGAAGGGGAGATATTCTGTGACTTCTATATTTTAAATAAAATGAGAGAGCAAGGTCCACCCTTCTTCTTGAGTCTTCTGCTAGCTGTTGAATTTTGTGAGACCAGCCAAGTTAACCCTTTCCTAGATGGTCAGTGGTGGCCTTTTGTGTCTGCATTCAGTCTGAGTTACTGGAGTGGACAGCTGGGGGCAATGATTCAAAATTTGCTTGAACTGCAGAGTTTGCAGCTCACGTAAGAGGTTTTCTGTAGGTGTCCCTGAAGTAAGGTATTTTAAAAATATTCAAATAGGAGAGGCATCAGTGCTCCCAAAAGACATCTGCCCTAGTAGTACACAAACATGCAATGATTTCTATTCAGAAGGGTACTACCTGACTGCACACAAATCTGCTGTGTAGTAGCACTGCTGCAGTAGTATTGCTGCTGCCAAACATTATCATTTAACACTCTGAAAATGTGTCTTAGGTGTGCTACACAGGGCATGTAATTAAACTATGGAAGGGCCAGATATACTCATGGAAGAAAAACATATATCAAAGGGTGCTAACTGCAAAGACACCATCTCTGGCTGAGAATGAGCCTGAACTGAAGTTTGTTGAAGGTGGGAAACGTACTTTGATGCCTTTTATATCAAAAATGTCATCGATGATATCGTAGCTGGGTATCATATCACAGATTAATACTATTCATACAAGTGCATTAAATACATTATTAGGACCAAGTTTTGGTTTTCGATTTTTCTGCTTTTCAATATAAAGAATGTTATCTGAAAATTTTTTATATCATATTATCATGCCTGAGGCAGGTAGTGATCTTGCTTGCATAAATCACTACACAAGTTGATAGGGATTCCGTTCTTCCATTCCCATTCCCAGCGTAATCTGATTTGTGTTCTGGAATAAATTCATATTCGTTTTCTCTGGTACCTATACTTAACCTGAAAGTTTCACCTCCTTGATAGGTAGTGTCATGTCAGCACTTTTTCTAAAATCTGTTAAGTTGCAGAGATACAGTTTGATCGTAATTTTGTCACTGCTTATGTCAGTAAAGAATATTTTAGCTGATAAGTCTGCTTCAAGCAGAGTGATAACTCTAATCTTATTTGCTAATGCAGTGTTTCATATATGCAATCAGTTAAACGTCTGTTTTTCCAGTTGATTCACTAGATATCAAATATATATGCATAGATGCTCTCATTTTCTCCAAAGCTTAAATTGCACTAATTCAAAATCTTCAGTTTTCCATAGGGATAGCTGATTTTACAAGAAGTCTTAACAGTAATCCTTTGCTTTTATTAATTCATACTGTGATTAATTGTTTTTGCCCATCTTTGTTTCATTGGTTTTTTTCTCACCCAAATTTTGGGAATATTTCAATAATGCTTAAAAGTAAATGAAAACAAAACATAATTAAGTATGACAAAAGTTACACATTCAGCAGAGAAATTAAGATAGGAAATTTTACAACAGATCACTGCACAACCAGGGCCCTTATTAACATGTATAAACTAATACCCAAGAGATGCCACTAAGTTTTTGATATGGTGAACTGTATTGTAGTATTTATATCAGAACTTAAAAACCTGAGACTTTCTATATACTATTGTCCAGATAGTACTGCAAACACCAATAAAGGGTTTGGAAAACCAAATAAGTTTAGAGACAATGTTGATGAAGTATTTAGTGAGCACAGCACTGATAGCTGCTGCTGGGAGAAGTATTTTTAGTCAAAAGTCAAGATCAGTGGTTTCTGTTTCATAGGCTGTAGCAAAAACAAGGAGCTAAAATGATCAAACAGAGGAGGAAACTCTGCATTTAGTTCAACTATAGAAGATTTCATGCCCTTATTCATAGAAAGCTGGTATAAGCTAGACATAACCAAATTTAAAAGGGATCCAGCAAATCCTGGAAATACAGAGATTTTACAGTATAAGTGCATGATTTAAAAGTTGAATATAAACCTCAGAATTATATTGTAGTTGTAGATACAGTCCTAAAGCACTAGAAAAAATTATGCTAAAGTCCAAAGCTAAATTTAATTTTAATATATAAATCTCACTCTCTCGGGAATTGCACTTTTTAATAGTTTTTATGCTTGCTTCAGATGAACAGTGGATGATTGATGCTGAGTTTTGTCTTCATAGGACACCAAGTAAAAGAAAATGGCTTTGGTGTTATAACAAGAATTACTTCCCTGAAACAAAACATATATTTGTTTATGCTGATTGGAAAAAAGTACTGTGTTTCAATTTAATAAAATAATAAATTCAATTTTCTGATCTTCTTTTTTTACTAGAAAATATGATGTTGGGAGAAATGATTACTTATACAAACTCTGCTGTTGCCAGATATAGTATACTTAACATTACAATGTCTGATGATGCACAATTTAATGAATGTGAAGGTAAGCAAGCTAGCTGAGTGGTTCTTGGGTAAAGACAGGCTTTTGAAAAGCCATAGTAAATTAATTAAGAAAAGTAGTAAAGGTAAAGAATACCTAACCACAAGCAAAGCTATAAGTGATGTTAAGTTGCAGGATCCCATGAATGGCTTTGTCAACTGCAGATCTTCATTAGAAATTTAGGAACAAAACCAGCTTATAATAACAAATTAAAATGCAAAGGAATAGATATTTGCCTATAATATGAAGGAGACACATTTTTCATTTCGTAGTCAAAGACACAAATAATTACTAGTACAATACTAGGCTTTTTCCAAGAGTCACCTGACATTTAATGTTCTATACCCTTGATTAGAACAACAAGACAGTTATCCTGCAGGATTAATGTCATTGACAGATACCTTCATATTGAAGCCACTGCTCAAGTAGGCAAACAAAAATTCTGCTGCATGCCATTTAAATCCTTTAGAAGAAGTGATCTGAAGATGCTTGTCTCTGTGACAGTTTTTATTGATTTCCTACATGAATCCCCTCATATTTCAGGTTACTTTTGTGTCTGAGTTCATATGTCTTTACAGAGTTTTCATGGTTTTCATTATGGTTTAATTTCATTCCCCAGAGAAGTGAAGAGATATCAGCATGAGCTTTGGGCTTTTTCTTTAGTGATTGTGATTTTAAATTTGATGCTAATAATGCTGATATAAAGTTTAAACTACTCTGATTCAGACCTTGGCTGCCATGCATTTTTTGTGTGACTTTAGGCAAGATATTTAACTCAACTAATAGTCGTACTGTTGCCTTACTGACTTAGATGGAATTTTATTTTTTTTTTGTCCTCAGCTGGTCTACGTTTGAGCAGCTTCATTGGAGTTAAAACAGTCTTCATCATAGGAGCATATACTTGGTTCTGTGTTAGTAACCCTCCACTGGGGCAATGATAAAGATACATCCCTCACTTTGAAGGGGCAGTAAAACGTCATCCAGCAACATATAAAGGCATCTAGAAGTAAGAGACTCTGCACGTGTTCACCTTTCCTTTTTTTTTTTTTTCTTTGCCTACAAATTTGAGAATGTGCCCATGAGAAATTATCCATTAAAGTTGCTTTCTACTATTTTACAGTAAAATTCTAATTTAAGGAAATATTTTCTAAATGAAATTGCTGTTTTCTGATACCTTTGGCGATGTGGAAATTGGAGCTGGTTTATGCTCTCTCTTCCCTTCAGCATTCTAGTTATACAAGAGCTAATTTGTGTGGAAATGAGAGAACTGATATTCTAGCCAGCTCGTTAGGTGCAATTAAACAAAAAACAACCCTCAGGGTCAATGAAAAATCACTGCAAGAGAAATAATAATTCATGTTAGAGGGCTATCTTCCCTTAAGTATAATAATGTTGTATTGATGTGTATTTTTCAAACACTTGCAGTTCTATCAAAAACAATACACAATGAAAGAATACTTGCTTTCCTGAAAGGAAGATTTGAATCCAGCCTTCTCTCCTTTCTCTTTAATAGAACCTATCTACCACAGACCAGAAACCTAGACTTAGATTTTAATCATAGAAGAGTTGATTTTCAAGTGTCAGGTAAGTAGTCTTGCAAATCACAGAATCACAGAATGTTAGAGATTGGAAGGGACCTCGAAAGATCATCTAGGCCAATCCCCCTGCCGGAGCAGGAACACCTAGATCAGATCGCACAGGAACGCATCCAGGCGGGCTTTGAATGTCTCCAGAGAAGGAGACTCCACACCCTCTCTGGGCAGCCTGTTCCAGTGCTCTGTCACCCTCACTGTAAAGAAGTTTTTTCTCATGTTCAAGTGGAACCTCCTGTGTTCCAGCTTGAACCCATTGCCCCTTGTCCTATCACTGGATGTCACAGAGAAGAGCCATACCTCAGGGCTTCATGCAACTCTTGTCCTTGCTGAGGGAAACTATAGCTTCCCGCCCAAACCTTTCTGCTGTCCTTCCTGAGATACCTCTGGGTGTCTCACTCAGTATCTTCTTCTCTCCTTATGAAGGTACCTCAGACCTTCATGCCAAACCTTTCTGCAGTCCTGCTGAGGTACTTTAATACTTCTTTTTCAAACTCTTCTGCTATCACTGCTGATACACCTCAGCTCTTCCCAACAAAATACTGGAATTGCTTTCATTAAACCACCATTTCACCATGGGGCTGTACCGACTCAGGCACCCCAGTGTTTTTTACCTAGACATGGGAATTGTCCCTGCAAAAGCACCTCTGCTCTGCTTGCTGAGGTTCCTCAGGACTTCCCAAACAACCCTTTCTGCTGTCCCTGTTGAGGTACCTCAGTGCTTCCATCTCAAATCCCTCTATTCAATTTGCTGAAGTACTTCAGGACTTCCTACTCAAACTGGTCTGCTCTCCTTGCTGTGAAGTAGTTTCCTACCAAAGCACAGCAGAATTGTCCCTGTAAAAGTATCTCAAGGCTTCCCACCCCTCCCTGCTGTCCTTCCTGAGGTACCTCAGGGCTTCCTACTCAAAATCCTCTGCACTCCTCACTCAGGTACTTGCTGAAATTGTCTAATTCCATATGCTGTCCTAGAGGATAGTACAAACATATAGGAGAACTAGTTTCTTGTAATTTTCTTCTACTTTTTTATCAAAATTAGCATTGTACTTCTACTTTGATTTTCAGGCACACATGTAAAGGTATTTACTTATTATTTCAGTATGGGAGACTTCTCCAGACTCCAGAAAGATAGTTACTAAACAGTATTTCACTCCAATGCAAGCAAGCACAAATGAGTGTAGACCCTTACAATACTATCAGCACAACTGCAATAGTATCGTTATTTTCTGGCCAATGGAAAACAAGGAGGGTCCAGGGATTATTGCCTTGTTGGTGTGCCTTAAGTTAGGATTGTTGGGTGTTACTGACCCAGTTTTCAACTTTGAGTAATCTGACCAAGCTTTCCTTAAAGTATGATCTCCACCCGCCTGTCAGCGTATGCTCTTGGATATATTCAGTCATTTTAAAGACCATAATTATATACTTTGTTTTCACAAATTGAAAATATTTTTATTTGTGAAAATGGAAAGCAAAACCCTTGTTCAGAACCAAAGAACTCACAAATGTTATCTTCTTTGCATACTGGACAAGGGGATGTGGGGTGAAAGCAGGCAAGGGAGTGGGCAAGGCAATTGTCTCCCTCATGTCATCTCAAATATTCTGGAGATCATCCTGAATGGGCAGAAGAAAGAATAAAGGCTGGGACAGTGATAAAAATGGAGGAAACAAGAAGTGCTAAAAGGAGTTTAAGTATGTAGCTTGAGAACTGTCTGAAATGCATTCTGCTGTGAATGGTATTTAACTATCTCTAGAATACTTCTCCACTGAATGGCTTCTAAGCAGAGCTGGCCTGTACCAGGGAGCAATGACAGAATGTGGTGTGAACATTATAAACAACTATAACATGTTGTGAGAAAACTACCTATGTAGTGGAGCCAAACTGGCTGCAGCTATTAAAATAATGAGATGTTATTAGCACTCTGGGATGTGTATGAAATCCAGTAATCAGAGTACTTGTATAATTAACACTTCAGTTATTCATCAGCCATTTGAGTGCTGTAGTCCACTGGGCTACATGGTGTCACCTGAAATGTATTTGCAAGAAGCAGCTTGTCCCTGTGGCACGGTCAGGATCACACTGCTGTGTTGATATTCATGTCAGGTAAACTAATTAGGGCTCACAGAAACTCAAGAGAACTCAGGAGAAAACAGTAACAGGACAAGTGAAACTGAGCCCCATGAAGTACAGTGTAACTGCTATTGTATTCTTTGTTCCCTGTTCTGTGTAAAATACATCACCTGCCCAGAGGTGTCAAAACATCTAGTAGTCTCATTCTCTCTTTTGAAACCTTGGCTCTTTGAAAATTAACTCTTAATCCTGTAAGAAAGAGAACTCTGTCTTACCTTTTTGCATATAGTTTGGTCCCTTCAATTTGAAGAGCGTAACAGCCTACGTTTAAACCATTGCTTCTGTGACGGGGGAGGCTTTGCCTGTTGAGCTGTAGTCATTCTCGGCTGGGTGTTAGCCCCCTCCGAGGGCCGAACTTCCAGCCTCTGGAGGAAGATCTGTATTACCAGTCTCTTCATACTAGACCGCATAGGTACATGCAGTATACCTCTAACACTTTCTGCTTTCCTCCTCTCTTGATAGCTTCAGGTCAGTCATGATGGCTTGCCTCACTCTCCTGTGTTTGTGCTTGTTTCTGGACACATTTTTTGAGCTTTATTGCTTCGTCTGTATTGCTCAGCAAGCCATTTTGCTTTTACTGTTTTTACCTGTATTGTCCCAGACGACCGGCACAGTTCGCCCAGAGGGGCCCCGCGCCTGAGGAGCGGGACTGCGGCGCGCGGGAGAGTGAACTGCGCCCCGCCCCCGTACTCGCTCGAAAAGACGGGCAGCTTGTTTAGTTCAGCTTAAGCAACTGGGGACCCTCTTGAAGTCAGAAGTGCCCGTCTGCCCGCCTATGGGTAATTACGGTAAGAGGTGAATGACCGCTGGCGGCGCGAGCTGCAGCCCCTCAGGTGGGCCACTGCCTGGCGCGTGGTGCGCGGCGCGCGGGCGCAGGTGCGCCAGCGGGCGGGAACGGGCTGAGGTGTTTGTGCCCCGGCGCCTTGTGGAAATTTTTCATCGGACCCAAAAGGGGGTGTTTTTGGAAATACTGTGTTTAAGGTAAGAAGAGAGGGTTGGTTTTCTGGTTTTAGTATGTTGGGTGTTTGTGGTTTTTTAAAATTTTTATTATTTAACTTAAAATATGTGGGTTTATTTAAGTTGAGTAGTCTTCCTTTCAGGTTAATACAGTGTTGCAGAAGGAGCAGCGCCAAATAACGCGTGATTTACCAACATCGTGGTCAACCTTTTCTTGAGTGTGTAGAAAAAGTAGTGGTTTACTTGCGTAAGTGAAGCTATCTGTAAAGGTCTTTGGTATCGCATTGTAGGTGCTTTTCAGAAGAGCAGTCCTGCCCATCGCTCAGCACACTCTGGCAGAGGAATGTTTGTCCGAAATACCGGAGCAGTCAGTTCTCAGCTAATGGGCAGATGGAGGCTGCTGGAACTGCATGTGCTGTGCTCATTTTCAGGTCAGGTTTGCATGCAAATGGGGGCTTTCTGAAACATTGGAAATGTTAGGATCAAGTTATAGTGCAGTATACACTGTAACAGAGTATGTTAGCTGTGTTTGGTAACTTAACTGATGAGGATAGTAAGTACACAAATTTTTAAATAATTTAGAGATGTGGTGTATGTTGCATCCTGATAAGAGAGAGAACATAATTGTGTATGGTTGGGAATGAGTTATTAGTGAAGTGATTACAGAAACAATGTCTTTGTTCTGCTTTGTACCTCATGAAAGCTATTAGTATCTTTGTGGCAGGAGGAGAAGGAAAGGGATGTTTTCATTAGTGGGTGTAAAGAGTAGCTGCCAGCACTACAAAGTGCTCTTTGGGTATTGTAACTAGAACATATATACTACAGAGAAGATAAGAGATGGTAAAGGTCAAGCAAGTCTGCTCTGCGCCTCTCTAGATGTCATCACAGTATGTTATGAATAAATTAGAGTAGCAGCATCTGTTTGCCATATATGTAAATTGCTAAATTAACTTCTTAAGAAAAAAATGTTCTGCTTTGAGTGTGAAAACACCTTTTTATCTAGGTGTTATTATAATGAATGAGAAAAAAATGAAAGGAAACAGTAACTTACATAAAGGTTTGAACATTTTTAAATATGCTGTTGGGAGCACTTCTAGTATATAAAGTAACTTGTGTTTCTATAAACATAATGCTACAGCAGTCTGACCTTAGTCTGGGTTAATGGGAAATGATAGAATGAATGAAAATTTCAGTTTTACCATCAGATGTGATGTAAGAGGCCGTTTTATTCCCTACATAGCTCTGAAAGACAAGATATGAATGGTAAGTGCATTTAACAGAACTGCGTATTGGGTATGGTTAATCATTAGAATGGAACAGAGGATTTGTTAATTCCCAAGCCTGGTAATAAAACTGTTCACAGAGTATTGATCAGGCAGTAATCAAAGGCTCAGGACTTTCTTTTCTGTGGCATTAGTAGGTCCCGAGGCAGCCCCTGAAAGTCCCTTTCTCTCCAGGCTAGCCTGTGAAAGTTATTGCTTCTAAACTTTTTCTTGTACTTTGTGGTTACTGATGATCAAATGACACAGATAGACACACTCCTAGGAGCTTCCTCCAAATGATATGTTGGGATTAGATAATGATGCTTAACAGATTTCTGATGGATTTTGGTGGACAGAGTTGTTAAAGGATAAGTGTCACACAGTGATTGTTCCATTGTTTTTCTTCTCTCTCCAGGAAGAGAATGGGCTGTGTAAGCAATATGTATTTCTTCCCCACTGCAAAGTAGGTACAAATTGATAAACATTCATTTTATTGCTTCTGACCAACCCTGAGTATAGGGACTGATTAATTCTTTTGCTCTCCCTATATGAATCTTATTCAGTTGTGGCTCTAAAGCTTTACAGATTTGTTCATGGCTTGTTCTCTCCAAAATATAAAGTATGGTCAGACTGACCGAAACACGGTATTTGCAGAGTAGAAAGGAAAGTATGACTTTTCAACAGCTCTTATTAGGCTACGTATTTCTCTTGCTCCAATTTGGCTTCCTTTTTGTCTCAGTGACCTTTATAAGGCTTTCCAGAGAAAGGATCCGTGAGTGGTGGAAAGAATTCACCAACAGTATCAGCAGTAACTTTATTCAAGAGAAATATCTATATTAGGTAGAGTTGGAGAGCAGAATTAAGATATTTTAGCTGTAAAATGCAACATCCCCTGAAGAAAATACGCATCAAGTTGTCAGGAAGCAGAACAGGCAGGTTGTTCCAGGGGGAGAGAAACTGGCAGCCAAGCACAATAAGGCAGGCAAGGGCAGTGACCTCACCAGTATAGTCCCACAGTGTGGGAGCAAGGCAAGGAGGGCAGCCCTGGTGAGAGCAGTCCTGGTCAGCTATGAGTCCAGATCATCAGACAAGTCTGTGGTGGTGAGGCAGGTGGGAGGTCAAGCTGGGAAGTCAAGTCAGCGAGACACGGTTCTGATCAGGTCTGTAGAGAATAACCAAGGCCAGATACAGCCCAGTGATTGCCAGGCAAGTTGTATAGTAACGAGGTAGATCTGAAGTCAAGAGAGACATCAGTGTTTGGGGTGGCGGGATCAATGCCTACGCACAAGCATGGCTGCAACACTGCTGCCGTGTAGCTCAAGTGGGAACCAAGGGCAAGAGCTTCATCTTTAAAGCAGCTCCCAGGGGAGAGGGACAACTTTCACTGAGGCTTCTACCTTCTATATGAAGATCCAAGAATAAAAACTGGTTTTCCAGTTGCAATATGTAGTTAGTTGTAAGAATTTTTGAAACTATGTTAACAGAGCTGTGATCTTGAGTTGTTTTTTGACAATACAAGTTAGATAAGACTTTAGATTCTGATCTATGCATGGCATACAGCAGGAGTAATAACTTAATTCTTTCTAGTACCAAGCAGCTTCTGGGGACACTTAAAAATAAAGTAGTGAATGAAATATCCTATCTGAGGTATCTGCAGTGAGAATGTGACAAATGAGATCTAGTTCTAACTGGAAAAACACTAGGAGGTTAGATAAAGTTTCAGCTTCAGTGCTGATGGCTCAAATCTGGTTGTAGTTACTTTCCTTTTCCCACTCATCTCCTCAGATGAATGGCTACATATGTGCCAGATGTTTTCTTTTCCCACCCTAAATATATAGGGAAGTATAAAAAAGTAGTACGCTGTCAAAGACAAATAGGATACACAGAATGGGCCAAACGAGGAGAAGTAGTCATTCACATGGAAGGGAAGTCAAGTCAGAAAAAGGATAATTAAATAAGACAATTAAATAAGACGATTAAGACAATAATTTAGCCTCCTCTAGGTCTCTCAAGATGTATTTATGAACCCTCGGAGGAATATAGCTATGTCAAATTACCGCAAACATTGTGTGGTAATTGTCTTGGCTATTTATATAATTCACATAAATTGGCTTTTTTTCAGATATTATACTTAAGCAGAGCCAATTTTTGTATTTTACTTTTTAGGGTATATTTGGTACATGTAGTTGTGAGTTCAGAGTTGGCTAATGTGCTAAGCTGATAAAACATGTTATTGAATGATGTTTCCACCCTATCATAGATGCATAGACTGGTTTGGGTTGGAAGGGACCTTAAAGATCTAGTTCCAACCCCCCTTCCATGGGCAGGGACACCCTCCACTAGCCCAGGTTGCTCAAAGCCTCATCCAGCCTGGCCTTGAACACCTCCAGGGATGGGGCATCCACAGCTTCCCTGGGCAACCTGTTCCAGTGCCTCACCACCCTCACAGTAAAGAATTTCTTCCCCTTTAGGTACTGGAAGGCTGCTATAAGGTCTTCCTGGAGCCTTCGCTTCTCCAGGTTGAACAACCCCAGGTCTCTTGGCCTGTCCCTGTCCGGAGATGCTCCACCCCCCTGATTAACTTCATTGTCCTTCTATATAAATTAATTATTTTCATTAATTTCCACTCATATCAAAGGAGCCAGACTGATCTAGAGTAAAGTGGTGGCTCACCTTTTTATACTGTTGGATTACATGAATGGCCAAATTTACCTATCTACACTGCTTCCTAAAAGATGCTGTCTAAATATATCCAAAATTGGAGGACAGAGATAGTGCTATTATCAAAAAACGTTATGATCCAAATTCAGATTTATACAGGTAGTCTTAAAGTAACACTGCTATAAATATTGCCTAACAGTTGAGGGAATTTAACATTCAATTTCAAACTTGCTATGTTCTATAGCTCTCAGAAAATTATACATACAGAGTCTTACTATATGTAGGTAGGATATTACCAGACCAACCACTGGGTGGTATACTGATTAATTTAATAAACCTCCAAGTTGGGAAGACCTTGAAAGATGCCTAATGTAAAATGAACTGGTCAAGTATCTTTTTGAGTTGGTAGGGCTTGAAACTTACTTTGGCTTGGAATTTTTTTTTAGTTTTTATGATTTAATTAAAATACTGAGCTACAATCTCGATTAATATATATAGATCATTACAAACATCTGCATTTCGATTGCTACCTGCCTATGGAATGATTGATCCATGCTAAAGCATTCATCAGCACTATACCTGTACAACCTAAATTTTGAAGTCCTTTCCAACAACTTAAATGTTGCAAAATAATGCTCCTCTGTCTAATCTAATGAGTCTTTCATATTACCTTAAACACTCCCTGTGTAATCAAACTACTTAATAGAAGTATAATTAAGTATAATTGTATAGATTGACCACAGAGTCTGATTTGTGCCATCTATCTGTTCCTGGGAGAGCAATGCACCTAGAGATGTTTTTATTCTGAGAAAGTCCACTATTTTGCAGCTTCTTTAAGCAATCTAGCTCAGTTTTAGGCTCACCTCTAGGTTTACAGATGTTCATCAAATATCAGACAGTAGTTAGTGGACTTTATTATTTACACTTTACTTGTTTTTCTTAGTACTTAGTTTTCTCTACTGCTACCAATTTGTAATGCTGTTTTAGCCACTAAAATATGTGACACGGGGTTCAGGAAGGCATTAGGAAGCAAAAGTGAATACTGAAGGTGCCCTCTGATCCAAAAAGATCTCTGAGAAGACTTGGGCAAGTATAGCTCATGATTTGTCAAAGGAAAAAACAGAGCTGATCATCTGTGCAGCTTTTCAACTTTTTTTCAGTGTGACAGCCTTGTCAAGTTTAATGTTTAGAGCAAGAGCCTGTACTAGATCTGAAGCTGCGGCATGGTCTCTGTGGAATTCATATTCAATTTTAAATCTTTGTGTGCTGTCTTATTGCATCTTAATCATGTCACATTTTATTTAAACTTCCAAGTTAGCTACAAGGAAGAGGTTAATGTCTGGAAGATGGGGGGGGGGGGGGGGAACACCCATGGATTACATTTTAATCAAAATAACATGCTGAGGGAAAGGGTGGTGTACATCTTTGTGAAGAACTCCTGTGTAAAGTCTTCCTTTTTGTGTGAATTCTACTTCCCATGCAACCTACTTTGTTCTGAAAGTAGCTTAACTTTGCAGTTAAATGAAAGCTAGAATAAATAAATGTTACTTGCCATACTATTTTTACCAAACAAACTTCCTGTTCTTTTAGGAGCTTAACATATCAGTCACATATTTTTTTTTCTCTCTTTTCATGTTATTGAGGTGTAAATATAGCTCTCTTTGTTTTGATTCTTGGGTTTTATGATGCACTGAGGGAAAGCACATCTGTGGTTTATAATTTTTGCCAGAGGGAGGGGCAATTTGATGTTCTGCATGCTTTGAATTGTGTTCTGTAGCTACTTTTCAGATGGATGGAGCTGGATTCTGGATTCAGGGACTATGGGGTCCCTTTCACTTCATGTTTTATGTTCAGCTGTTTTAAGTGATAGGCATAAAACTTTGTTCACAAACATTTTAAGCATTTAATTATTTATAGTTTTTTTGCTGACTTTTTTTTACTGTGCCTTATTTATCTTTAAAAAAATCTAGAACTATTAAAGTTATTTATTTTCTTACTGTAGCTTGTTTTATTAAGTTTCATAATTTTAAAAGGCTGAATAGAGCTTGGAAGTTAAGTGTAAAGTCTTAGCATTACAGGAAATGGCTCAAGCTATGACTGTATCATAAAGTATGTTCATAATTGCAAACACTTCAGTTTTTCTATAAATAATTGCTAATGTGGAAATATTATGTGTATTTTGAAACTCAAAAGTATAGATTCATCTGGTGTTGATTATCATGTTGCCACATGTTAATTATGCCTGGCAAAGGTTTTGGTTTTTTCCATTATATGTTTGTGGACAAGCTAGTTAGTTCTGCTTCATTTCAGCAAACTGGGCTGGTGCCCAGGGAGTTATTCTTAGTAGCTGCATTGTCATAATTTATACCAAATGGGAAAATTTATGATTATCAGGATGAAATGTGCAACCTGCAAGGGAAATTCTTGGGGAAACTTGTTTATGTTTCTTTTTCTTTATAGTTGTGCCATATTAATAACAGCTAAATTTGTACAGTTTATATTGCTATTGAGTATTTCCAACAATTAAAAAATACCCTTATATTTTGCAACTTGGATAGAGTCTTGACTATAAGACATGGCCATATCATCTATTGTAATAAGTGCATGAGGAAAGCACAAATAATGAACTTCAATCTGATTTGGCTACATTTAGGTGAAGTAAATCTGCACAACCAGGAGGGCTATCTATCTTTATGGGTAGTTTTGCTACAGAGTTACTTTGTGATTATCAATTTTTTTTTTAAGAAACAATTGTATCTCAGCACCACCTATAGGTATTTGAAGGAAATATATTTAGATATGTGACAAATGGATTCCATATTTATGGGAAAAGATACTATCTGTGACAATTGCGTAGCTGCTGCTACAAATATTTTGAATTTTTGTTCTTGAGTCACAAAATTGTTTTAATACACTCTTTTATTGAAGAAATATTTAGTATGATAATGATGAGAGAGTGTGACAGAAACCTTAATGAGATGCAAAACTTAAACTCTTCTTGAAAACTGCAAGGTTTTGCCCCTTTTTGTGTAACTAAAAGCCTGGAAGACAAACAGGATATTTTTCATAGTGTAGAATTTCCTCTTTATTCATAGATGGATATTCTGTACTTTAGGAAGTGTGTTTTTACTGATTAAAACCATAGAATTGGTGTTCACCCTTAAACTCATGCAAACATGGCTGAGACCTCTAGGTACCTAGTACAGTTTTGATCCAGTCTCTCATATGGAACGATTCGTATGCTGGCATTGGGCAAGAGTGCTGCAGTTACTGGCCTTTTAAATGAGCAAGACAGGAGAATGCAGGTTGCATAGGTCTCCTAGAGAAAGTATCTCGAAAGTAACAAATGCATGAGTTCTTTGAATAGAAAATGTACTAGAATGCCAGTGTCAACAGAATTTAATTTTAATGTTTTGTGCACTACCTGGAATTTACATATAGCTTAAACAAGGTTTTTTGTTTGGTTTTCTGTGTTTTTTTTTTCTTTTAATTGTAAGTCAGACTGTCTCAGATAAGCCATACAAAATGTGTATACCAAAACCTTGAAGCCTTAAAATACGTTACTAGGTCTAAAGTAAAAACTATTCAACTAGATTAAATTTTGTATTTTCCTGGAATGGAGAATATCTGACTGGGAGGAAGAAGAGAAAGCATTTTGTGCTTTGCTTGAGTGAATTTTTAGAAACTAGTCTGTGCTGCAGTTTAAATATTGCTACAGAAATTGAGCAATATAGTATGTGCTATACAGGCTAGCTCTTCAGAGTCATTGTCACACTAAGTTGGCCCTAGCGCTGGATTTACATGAGAGGAAGATAACTTGTTAGGGGCTTTTCTATGACTGCCTAGGCTACTAATAGTACTACTGGATTTATGTTCATCCAGTAATCATTGCTGCACTACCACAGTCCAAATACACCCTAAATACATGTGAGATATACTGTATATAACTTGACAGTCTTGAGAGGTGGGCCAATGCAAACCTCATGAAATTTAACAAGGCCAAGTGCAAGGTCCTGACATAACACACTCAGAATTGGAGAGTCCTATTGTCTTAATCTGAACTTTTGTATCTCAACTATTTCAGCTAAGAATTTCATTGTAGTTTGTATTTATGTCTCACTAGAGAACCTACAGGTGTTGTTTAGTAGTTCTCCTGTCTACATAGTGAGGTCAAACTTCATTGTAAGTGGAACACAGCAGGGATTGGATGGTGGGACAGGAAAACAATGGGAATATTAATTCCTTTGTAATATAATCTTGTGACACTGCTAAATGCTTGCTGCAAATTGATGCACCTCATCTTTTGGCTTTTCAAAGGCTGTGCTCTTGATATTTTCAGTGTGGGATCGGAGGAGTTGAAATGGCAGCTTGTCATAACCTTTACAGAAGACATGAGCTGCAGCTGATGAGGGTTAACTGCTCTGAGTCTCTAAAAAATACAGCTGGGTAGAATTTGGCTTGACTCTGGTTCATGCTGCACATTCATACTGTTCCATGCATTATGCAGCCAAATTTTTTTTCCTTCTAGCATGACATGTTTTTTCCATGCTCCAGGAGCATGGTTGTAGTCCAATTTCCACATGAATAATAAAACAAATCTTATACTACATCCCTTCAAAAACATAACAAATTATAGCTGTGATACCACATGATTCAAGCAAGAATTATTTGATTTTTTTATTAGAATTATTAGAATTCTTTATTTGATCTATTTATTCTTTCTATATATATTCTATATTTCCTGTATAACGTCTTGACAAGATTTTATTATATAGTCTGTAAAAAAAAAAATCTATTTTTGATCAAGAATAGTGCATCTCAAGCAAGAAAGTGAAAAGATAAATTCATTTCTCCTCACCTTTAAGATAATATTCAGATTTTAATCTGAAAATAACAATGAGCTCTATCAAAGGAAATTAAGCCTTTTCTGATTTTTTTTTTTTGTTTGCTACTAAAAAAGCTGTTGTACTTTTACACTACTACTTTCACTTATGGGAATTGCTTTTTACCCAGAAAAAGTCATGAGATTTCCAGACACTAGTAATGTGTTCCTCCTTTCACCCAGAAAAATCCAGTATAACAAGCTGTGTGATTTAAGTGAGTAAGCCAGTTAAACAGACCCTAGGACTAGAGGTAGTGTAGTAGCTTAAGTGAAACAGAGACTTTATTTCCTAAGGGAGTTCAGTCATACTGTCACATGAGAAAGCAGAGTTTTTCTATGAGGGTGAATGGGGATAAAGGAGGAATGATCAGTATTCTGTGTGCTCACATGGGTTATATATCATATATTATTTTGTAAGCTGGTTATTTTCTCACTTTGTGGCATTCCAGTCAAGGACACCATTCAGCATACAAACAGAAAAGCAGTTGTTGGATCACTAGTAGGTTTTAATTTTGGTCTTTGGAAGAAGAGTAAAATTTGCTGTTTTTTTTTTAAGTTGGAAACAACTTGATGGAAAAGACACTGAATGTTATTATTTGTCATTACCAACTGTTACAAATATGAGCCAATTTACACAGGTAGATAGATGCAGCAGTGTCCATTTCCAGGTCAAAGAAATCAACCTTGCTTATAGTCTGTTTCTTCATGCAGCCCACAGCATATTTTTCTATCCAAAAAAAAAAAAAATAAGCAAAGAGATCATATTTGGCTTTTGTATTAGCAGATAGAAATACCTCAATTAAATTTGACAAAGTCTGTTTGTCTTGCTGTTTTCATTTGTGCCAGGCAAATAACTGGTTTGAAATAATCTGTTTTCCTGTGGAGAAGGTTTCAGCATAAACTAAACAGCTTCCAAAATGAGAAGAGGCTTTGGGTAACTGTTACACAGTAGCATTTCCTTTATGATCGGTTGAAGTATTTCCGAGCACTACAAACAAAGCAATGCCAGACTGCAGTGGTTTTTTTCTGTGCTATATAGTTCCAAGATGTGTGGAAAAATTTCTAAATTCAGACACTTCCTTTGTCTGTCTCAATATTTTATGGGTGATTGGGAATCCTTGTTTTTCAAGTTTGCTAGACTTATATAGAAAAGCAGTTTCTCTGGAGTGAAGAGAGCAATTACAGCCTCCTTTCTGTGGGAATTAACTATTCAGAAAGAGAGAAGGTGGCAAAGGAATTTAGAAGAATAGAAAAGGATTTTTCAGTAGTGTTCTTCAAGGGGATGGAGGTGGAGATAGTTCTCCTTTATGCCCACCGCTTGGATTGGTTTCCATTCTCCAATATCTCAATGTTTGAATCTTCCTCTAGCTGTACCAAGTAGAGAAGAAAAAGGTAGAAATAAATAAAATGACACAACTCTTCTGCTGGAGTAAATTGTCAGGCAGCTTCTGTTAGTGCAAGGTTTTTCTGTCAATTAACTGTTCAAAGACTTTATTATTAACAGGTACATTCAGTTTTCATGGTAAAATTTCAGTGTCATGTTTTCCGTAAAATTCCAGATTGTTAATCTTCTCCTAGGCTCTGACCCACAGTGAGCTCTGCACTGACTGACCACTGCACCCACACAAAAGCTCATGGGTCTCAGAGTTTCTAGGGAGAGGCAGTTAGATGAGACATGTTGCAAAAAAAATAGACAGATGAATTACTACAGGGTAGGAGAAAGGTAGGATTATCTTGTAATTACCTTCAAGAATCAAGTTACATTAATGAACATTTTTGAATGAACAACAGGTTATATTAATGTATTTTGCTGATACTGCAAGCATTATTGATTTCTAATAATATCTATTGCTTCCA
>VZTO01027493.1:0-22320 GCA_013400615.1 Syrrhaptes paradoxus
CAGCTGGCACCTCTTGTCCGCATCATTGCTCCCTTATATTTTTTGAATCATTTTGTCTTTCAGAAAGATGTGCGATTAATTTTACCTTGCTTGGTTGGTGGTTGATCTCAGTGATATTATTTTTCTGCAGCCCCTCAGAACCCTGTAAGACAGCAAAAGCCTTGTTTTTACAGCTTTGAAATGTAAGAATTATCATTAAAAATAATAGAAAACAAACCAAACCAAAACAAAACAGTACAATTAAATACAGGCTCCCTCCCCGTACACCCACCCACGTTTTCTTCCTGGGGAAACCAGCACAGGGAAGAGTGGGAGGAAGGCTGCAGCTGGGGCTCTTTCCAACACACACTCAGGAATTGGAAAGTGCTGCCTGTTCCTACTATTTTTCTGTTCTCTTGATGCCCATCTTATGCTCCAGTCATTTCAGGATACACGTAATAAGTGACCTTCTGATGAAATCTTTGTTCCTTCCATACTGTTTGTTAAGTGTGGGTTTAGGGACCAAGCTTGGGCATCCAGGGATTAACTCAGTGCAACCTTCTGTTGGATCCCCATTTCATTCAGGACGTAAATTCTTACGTACAACCTTCACAGAGCAGCAGCTGGATAAAAAGACCAATTTGTGGAACACAAATTTCTTCCTAGATATTAGGAAGAAATGTTTTCCTGTGCGGGGGGTGAGGCAGTGGCCCAGGTTGCCCAGAGAAGCTGTGGATGCCCCATCCCTGGAGGGGTTCAAGGCCAGGCTGGATGAGGCTTTGGGCAACCTGGGCTAGTGGGAGGTGTCCCTGCCCGTGGCAGGGGGGTGGCACTGGATGAGCTTTAAGGTCCTTCCAACCCAAACCATTCTGTGATTCTGATTCTATGAAATCACTGCTGTAAGCTCTCCCAGATGAAGGTTAAGGAACTCTCCACTTGCCTNGGCCTTGCATGATATCTTCCAGACTAACTCTGAGAAGGGCAAACAGGTCCCCTATTTCTGAGTGATCCATAGCCCTGAACATCTGTCCCAAAATATTCAGGCTCCAGTCTGCCAGCAAAAGACAGTCTGGAGGTTAAGGGCTTGACCTTCCTGAAGAAACTGTACTTGGCCAATAAAGACTTTGGCTAAAAGGCTGACTGGGGGATGGATGAAGGTTCATCTCAGAGCAGAAAGTGATGCCAGTAGTTCGCTCGGATGTAACATTTTAACTGGAGATTTATTGATTTTTGTTTTGTTTTGATATTGCTTCTCTTTGCAAAGTTGAAACTTGTCCAGTAAGGCTCTGTTTCAGTGTTTTGTATGGATTCTCAGACACTTAAGAAAAACAAACAAACAAAAACATAACGCAATTTGCCGTTCACATCTGCAGTTTCTTTTAACAAAAATAAAAAAGGAAAAAAATAAAAAAACAGGTTGAGAGTCAGCTAGTTTGTAATGAAAGGAAGTGGACCGGGAGATCTCTTAGAAAACTTTCAGCTGAGATCTTGGCAGAAGAAAAAAATAAAGAGCTGTTTTCCTTAGTTGCTGCCAGCCTCCTTCGTGTTTTCACCAGTTTTATTGGGCATCAAACGGACACTAAATTTGGAGAATAGAATTTCTAGCACAATGCACGATGCATGACTCCTTTGACAAGGTTGCGTTTGTGGGAAGTGTTGTACCTCATGGTCTTTAGCTAAACAGAAGTGAAGCTCTGAGTTTATTCCTAAAGGCTGGGATTACTTCAGCCGTCATCATGGAACAGAAAGATAAACAGAACTAATAAAGTAACGGAGATTTTTAAAAAATCCTCCTGAGAGTTCAGCCCATCTGTACATTGCTTAGTGGTTTAACAGGAACTGGACACGTAGAGGAAGAGGAATAAGGAGCTCTAAAGCCAGGCTTTGGGGCTTTATAACAGTTTTGGTGGGTAGGCAGAACTCCTCTGTATGTCTAAGTTAATTAATGTCTGTATAAGGCATCCCTGAATCTGTCCTATGGCAAAAGGGGATGTCACTGAGTCCAAGATTGGGACCAACGACCTCAGAGTTGCAATGACTGAGTCCCTCCATAGATTTACAGTGTTTATTTAAACCCCAGCTTGGTTTTCTGGTCCAGCCCGGATGTAACCAAGTGCAGCCCGCACCTCTGACTTTGTGAAATTTCCGCTGTTGGTATCTCATGGGATTAAATTCAATACGAGCCCAAACCTAGATCTCTCCTAGGCTAAATTTTATAAACTCCATACTTTAAATTTATGCTTAATCCATATCCCTGTCTCCCTCCACCCTTGAATCCCACACTGGTGAAGGGAATGGGCTTCCTTATCCAGAACCGATGAAGTCTCCAGGAGGATGGACAATACCTGTGTTGATACCTCCATGTGATTGTAGAAGCATAGAATGGTTTGGGTTGGAAGGGACCTTAGAGATCATCCAGTTCCAACCCCCTGCCATGGGCAGGGACACCTCCCACTAGCCCAGGTTGCCCAAAGCCTCATCCAGCCTGGCCTTGAACCCCTCCAGGGATGGGGCATCCACAGCTTCTCTGGGCACCCTGGGCCACTGCCTCACCAATTTTATGCTCATTGCAACAGTGGAGGGAACTTGCTCAGGGACTTCAGCTTATAAAACCCCCCAGCTGGCACCTCTTGTCCGCATTAAAATTCAGATTGAAGAGAAAGATGCTGAAAAATAATAACAAGAGGACTGTTCCCTTGGCACAATGCCTTTTACCCTTTCGCAGGGATGCTGAGAAGGACGAAAGCTGCTTTCCCAAGGAAGCTGCCAATCAGTGGTTCACAGCTGGAGGGGAGTGACTCACCAATATAAATTGAAGGACGTTTACAGTCTGAAACAAAATAAAATTCAATGGACTTTTTTGAGAGGGAAGTGAATTTCTGCTCAGGCTGAGTGGAGTAAGTGGGTTGGAACAATCATAAGATATGACTGTTGACTGTTAATTATATTAATCAGTGTATTGAGGCAGTCAGGAAAGACCAGGCTATGCTTCAATGACATAAACGAGGAAAAAATTGCTTCAGGGTTCTTGTTAAACAGCAGAGGGATACGATCAGTGATGTATCATCCCTCAAACATGGGGAAAGACTTTTTAGTAGGGCCTGTGGTGATAGGACAAGGGATAATGGTTTTTAACTAAAACAGGATAGATTCACCTCTTAAACTAAAGAGGGTAGATAGCACCTCGAATCCTGTGTTCAGTTTTGTGCCCCTCACTACAAGAAAGACATTGAGGTGCTGGAGCAGGTCCGAAGAAGAGCAGCAAAGCTGGTGAAGGGTCTGGAGAACAAGTCCTGTGAGGAGTGGCTGAGGGAGCTGGGGGTGTTTAGTCTGGAGAAAAGGAGGCTGAGGGGAGACCTTACCGCTTTCTGCAACTACCTGAAAGGAGGGTGTAGTGGGTGGGGGTCAGTCTCTTCTCACAGGTAACAAATGATAGGACAAGAGGAAACAGCCCCAAGCTGCTCCAGGGGAGGTTTAAATTGGATATTAAGAAAAATTTCTTCACCGTAAGGGTAGTCAAGCATCGGAACAGGCTGCCCAGGGAAGTGGTTGAGTCACCATCCCTGGAGGGATTTAAAAGACGTGTACATGTGGCAATTAGGGACATGGTTTAGTGGTGAACTTGGCAGTGTTAGGTTAATGGTTGAACTCTATGATCTTAAAGGTCTTTTTGAATTTCAATGATTCTATGATTCAGACCTAACATAAGGAAAAAAATTTTTACGGCGAGGTTGCTGAAACACTGGCACAGGGTGCCCAGAGAGGTGGTAGATGCTCCGTTCCTGGAAACATTCAAGGTCAGGCTGGACAGGGCTCCAAGCAAACTGATTGAGCTGAAGGTGTCCCTGATTAATGCAGCGGGGTTGGACTAGATGACCTTTGAAGGTCCCTTCCAACACAAACTATTATTTGATTTTATGGTTCTGAAGCCAGCACACCAGTGAAATTTGTTCAAAGGGTAAGTAACCGGGTAATATTATTGATTCATGTCCAGTCTTGATGCTTTACACTTGTGTTCCCAAACTGGTGGTTGCTCTTTGCCTTGTTCCCCAGATTCACACCAGTACAACTCCATGGGAATGAAAGATTTTGCTAGAGTAAACATGGTGAAGCAAGAAGGAAAACTGGTGCACTGATCACACCTCCCAGTCAAGTCTGTAAGAAATGGCAGTATGGCACTCTCCCATGCACAGTCTGGTGTGGATATGTGGATGCAATGCTGCACTAATGACTAAGCAGGTTGATTTCTTCCTCTACTGCACCAGGAACCCAGCACAACACAAGGTTCATCGACATTTACCAAAATCGTGGTGATCCTGGAGTTTTCCTTCCCAGAGCAATCCCAGCGTAGCCAGGAACTGCTCAGAGCATCATTGTGATTATTAAAAACCTGGCTTCGGATATTTGCTCAATGCCATCCATAGCTACCTCCCATTGCACAATGCAGAACAAGGCTACAGATTACTTTTGCACAAAGGATTGATCTTGACTGTTCCTACCTCTCTCTTTTCTTAGCACCATTTCATTGGCTTTCTATCTTATAAGTGCTACATGCATCTCACAGTAAATGACATGGATGTCTGTGTGCCCAGTTACACTTGTGCATTGATTGGCTTCATCTCTGCAACCCTTTATTCCTATCTCATCATTGTAAACTCTCATGAGTCTCTTTTTCTCTCTGAGTGCTTACTTTTGAACTGGGGAATTGCCATTGAATAATTATTTATCAAGAAGCCTACGCTGTGTGGTGGTTTATAAATGTCACAGTCTTTTAATCGGAAAGACAAATCTTATCTGGTGCGTGGGAATAATGTGTAGGAGGTGCTGGTCAACACAATGGGCTTTTTGTTCTTTCTCAAAGTAGCCTCAGGTTCTGTGGCTGTATGTAAATTGCTGAGTTTCACCATATAGACTCCCCTTCCTTTACTTGTAAGAACAAGAAGGAGGCCTGAGAGGGGCCCATCTTAGAATCACAGAATCACAGAATGGTTTGGGTTGGAAGGGACTGTAAAGATCATCTAGTTCCAACCCCCTGCCATGGGCAGGGACACCTCCCACTAGCCCAGGTTGCCCAAAGCCTCATCCAGCCTGGCCTTGAACCCCTCCAGGGATGGGGCATCCACAGCTTCTCTGGGCAACCTGGGCCACTGCCTCACCCCCTGCAAAGGAAAACATTTCTTCCTAATATTTAATCTAAATCTCCCCTCTTTCAGTTTAAAACTGTTACTCCTCATCCTGTCACTATGTTCCCTGATCAAGAGTGCCTCCCCATCTCTCCTGTAGCCCCCTTTAAGTACTAGGCTCCTATCTGTCAGGCTCTGCTTTATTATTGACCATCAGACAACTCCTCGACAGCAGCTGTTTCTTTATGGTCAGTTTCAGCCAAATTTGGAACAGCAGCTTAGGAAACTTGTCCTCTCATCAAAGCTTGATGTGAATCCATCCCATGCTGGAGGTTGCAAACATCCCTTAGAAGTCTTAGGAGTGAAGAGTTCAAGTGCTTGGTGCCTTCAGACTTGTAACTCCGAGCTTCAAAAGCAGTTAATTGGGTGTGATGCTGCACTATTACATTTTAGCCCCTTTTTTTTTTTGTGAATGAGGACCCAGCCTCCACCAGACAGACGTGACACGTCCTCAGACCGGGTTTGAAAGCGAGCGCTGATAAAAGCAACTAAAACGAAAGCTGCTTTGAGGATGCAAAGGTCACTAAGTAGGAGTGAAAGCAGAAGACGTTGCCAGGTTAGAGCAGAGGAAATGAAGAAATGGAAGCAGCCTATGCAATGGAGACCTTGCTGCTGGAGGAAACATCTCATCATACCTCCGACAGCATCATTCATCTCGGAGCAGAGCCGCAGTGGCAGCAGCAGGTTTGGGGGACGTTTTTCCCCTCCAGATCTGCCGGTGGGTGGGTCACGGTGACTAAGACCGGCTTAGTTAGACTTGCACGGAGCTCTACCCGCGCACGAAGGTGCCAGCAGGTATGTCTTGCCCTTCTCAGAAATGACCACCGTGAATTAGGGGAAGAGAGATCAAAATCCTGCTAAACATTCTCAGGCTGCACGTCCTCATAGCTAATTATAGCTGAGACAACTCTGAAAACACCTGGGCTATCAAAAGCCATGTCTGTCACACAATACATGCTGATTTTGCCTCCAAAAATTTAGTCCAGCACGGGACTCATTCTCTTTCAAACTGAGTTCAGGTGCAATTTGAGCTACTAAGAACCTCTGCCTTTTTTAATGGCATTATGCAGAATTGAGTTTAGCAGCTGTCTCAAACAAATCCACCAGCAAAGCAGGTCAGTAGTCTTCCATCATCTTGCAGATAAAGCCACAAATCCACAGCATTGTTTGTTTTTACTCATGCCAAGCCCAGTTGTTGCCAAATCCAGCTCTACCACACCATCCCCACTCAACAGCAAAATAGTCAATGCACTCCAGGGATGGGTGAAGTGACACCCAAGTATTGCATCTCAGGGACAGTGCTTGGCTCGTGCTCCTCCTTCACTGCCTGGCTCTGTTGACCGCGCAAGAAGAGGATGGGATGGGGCTTGCACCAGCCATGGGCTCAGCTCCTCACGTTGCTGCAAGGACCTGTGCAGACTTCAACATGTCTGGATAGACACTTTGTGGCCTCAGTGTGTGCAAGGTGGGGACATCCCCAAGGGCTGCCTTGGAGGCCATTTCTGTGCCTGCTGATGAACAGTCTGGAAACCACCGTGAGAGGTGAAACCACCAAGGAGGTGCTCAGCAGCCTGGCAAGGCAGCAACTCAACCACAGTGCAGCATGAGGCCACCTCAAAGAGCTGACCATGGCTATGTAGGGACCAAGAAATGATGCCAACACCTTTTTCCCCACAGGACCCAGGCATAGCAGAAATAATGTTGTTTTGATCTATTTTCTAGTGGGAGGTGACCCTGCCCATGGCAGGGGGTTGGAACTAGATGAGCTTAAAGGTCCTTTCCAACCCAAACCATTCTGTAATTCTATAGAGCATAAAAAAGATTAAACAAATGACACTGTGATGTCCTGAGCTGTGTGCTTCTCCCCAGGCAGAGGTCTCCTTCTGTCCCCTTCCAAGCTGTGAGGAGGTTGGACATCTGGGATGTGTCCACAGTGAGCGGTAGTTTCTTCATAAGAAATGGTTGCTTCCAAGAGAAATCATCTTGTGCAAGTCTTTTCATTCTGAAAATTGTTCCTTCTTACCAGATTTCCCTGGGCTGTGCTCCCACCACAAGGCCAGAAGAGAGCAAGTCACCTAACCATTGACTCACACGCAATTTCACCTCAGATTGGCAAAGATTGCTCAAAGCTGGGCCAGACACACTTGTTGCACAAACTCAAACAACTCGTAGACAGAGTTTTGCCTTCTTTTCCTAGTTTTTTTTTAGGAGGGGTTTTTTTCATATCACGGATTCATTTGGTTACAGCTCATTTTGTTGCTTGCTGTTCTGACACCTCTATAACTCCTTGGAGGTAGGTGTTATTTGTGTGGCTGTTGGTGCAAAGACAATTGTATCTGCAGGACTTGATGCAACTCTTGGTTTGATCCTGACTCTGTCTTCCTACTGGAGTCACATCACACATTCCCACTTCTTGGTGGTGGATAAGGGATCTCACCAGTGTTTTGGGATAATAGCTGGGTGCAGGTCCTTCTAGAGGGGAAAGGATGTGAGACAGCTTGTGGACACATCATCTGGCCCAATGACATGTTCAGTCGCCAGTAGATCATGGCACACGTGTCTACCATTGAAACGTGACCACAGAGCTCTGGTTGGGTTTGCTCTGAGGAGCAGGGAGGCTTTCAGATACATCAAGGAAGGCAGCCAGATGCCTTGGAGATGATGACCAGTAACTTTCACTCAACTTGATGTTGGGGAGAAGAGCAGAGACGGGATCTACAGTCTCTTTGGGAGCAATGTGCTGTGCATCTGGGGATGACTTAGATCAAGCACAGTCTTTCTGTCACCTCCAGCCTGCTCTGGATCAGGACCAGGATGCATCATCATGGTCATGGTGTGTAGTGTGATCCTTTTGTATGCAAGACTCTGTTACCAAGTGAGGTTTCTTTTAAGGACCTCACTGGTTGTGCAGCAAGAGCGTGGGCTTAAAGGGAGGGGACAATATAAGTTGGCTAATTTTTTAAAACCACGCATTCTTCCCCCCCTCTTTTCTTTTGAGTTTAATTTTTTTAAATGATCTGTTGGGTTTGTTGCCAAATACCGGGTCATCGCTTTTTTTGTGAAACCTTCACAGCTGGGGACTTTCCATGGGACGAGTGGTTTGGAAAAAGTGATGTAAATTGTAAATTGTGTCTTAATTTGTCTTAAAATATCTAAGCCTGGGAAAACATGTCATCTTACTGAAGATAATACACATGCTCAGAAACTCAGCAGGTATTCATTGAAAACTTACACCCGCAAAAAAGTCACAGTTATTTTTAAAAACGATTGTTAAAATGTGTAGCTGATCCTAAAATGAGATAATTAAGTTTATGCATCAGATAATTTTTTTGGCCCCTTTAACTTCCTACTGATAATGAGACCATATAAGAGAATAATTGGGTAGAAATAAATGACAACTGAAACATTTTTAATGAGATTTCACTAAGCAACTGGGAAGTTAGCTACATGGCTTTCAACTTGTTGCTTCAATACAGAAAAAATCATGGTTTGGAGTTAAAAACCTATGTATTGAGATAAACATTCCCGTGTCTAATATGATGCTGTTTAGGAGAAGGGCAAAGTCTGAGAGATTTTTTGGGGGTTTTTTTGTTTGTTTTGGTTTTTTTGTTTTGTTGGTTTTTGGGTTTTTTTTGTCCCACATGATCCTGTTGTTCTTCTGAGTATTTCCCAACGAAAATACAGACAGGGTGTTGAACTAAATCGAGAATGTAAATTCATGTCATTCAGTGAAAGTTCATCAGATGTCTTCGCTAAATGGCATCTTACCAAAGCAATGTTCTCTGGTTTTGAAAACTGGCGTAAGGGATGTGTATGTATTTGTACGTATTTGTTTGCTCTAGCTTTATTTTGCAATGAAAGTCAAAACGTAGGTCTTCATGCTTTGCATCTTGAAGGAATTCGTAGGGCTGTATTTATAATAGGTACTTAAAATGGTAATTTAAAAAATTGTTTAGAACAAGATTCCCCCTAAATGCAGTGGGACATCATCTATCTGACATTAAACCTAGTTTGAACAATTGTCTCAATCCTACTGAAATGCAGCTGCTTGGTAAGTGAAATATTCACAAGTATTTCGTGGTTCATTGCACTGGACCTTTTACATTCTGTAGATATGCAAGGGGAAAAAAGCTTAAACCACAGAATTTTCTAGACCAACATTTTTAAATCATGTTCTTAAGTTAGGCTTTAAAACCTATATTTAGATGCTTCAAGTCTGATAATATTTCAAAGGTCCTGAGCACCTCTGCTTTCCATTGACACAGAAAACTTCTCGACACGTCTCTGAATGAGATCACATTTCTCAGAAAGCCTAAACAGGTTTGTAGGCACCCGGTTTTGACTCATTTGCCTGAAAATTTAACAGTAAAACTGAGTCTCCAAACTAAAGACTGTAAATAATTACTGAAGCAAACCTCAGTGCTTGTGAAAGTCGTGTGCAGTAGTTGTGATCCCTTTCAGGAGAATGTAGGTTTACCAAGGAATTTGACCACAAAAATTGTTGTAAAGACACCTCCAGGAAAGGTAACCAACAGTTATAAAAGAGATTTATGTTCGTTGACTCTCCTGTGTGCCAGTAATGTAGGGGTAAGCATAGACTCCTTAGAAATCATAGCGTAAGAAATTGAGCAGCACTTGAGCATCACTCCTCATCCTAGTGTGAACCCAATCAGGTCCATCCCAGCAAAGAGAAGAGCTTGTACCAGCATGAGGAAAAATCCCCTTTTTGGGTCTTTTCCGCCTTCTTATTTCAGCTGAAGGCACGACTCGGCCATTTCTAGCTTTCTGCTGGTTTCAATCTAGAGACAATGAGAAGTCCCTGATCTCTTACAGCTCTCCGTGGCGTGTCTGCTAGAGCCGTCCCCATGGCAGGGAATCACCAGTCTCTGAGCTGAGGACACTGGTGCAGCTCCAAGCAGTTCTAATCCTTGCTTTTGCAAGTGCGAGCTGCCCCAGATGAGCATCAACTGGGGTGATGGTTTTTCTCGTAGGCACCTGACCCCTGTTGAAATGTCCTGAGACCACCAGAGTCAGGCCAATGAACCACCTCCAGGTGACAATGCCATTTCATTACCACCAACTCTGTCCTAAAACCCTCAGCTCGTAGCACTGGCAGGGCCGAGGGTGGTTTGGGTCCAGTCTCTGGAGTTGATACCGTTTCTCCCAAGTCTCGAATCCGTGGGGATTTGTTGGACCCCCATTCCTCCTGCCAGGAGCTCAGCTGCTCTGATCTCAGAAGTGCAGCAGTAACTGTGGGAAGGAAAAGTAACACAAAAGATAAATTGCAGGATATTTTGGATCGGGTTTTCCACTTGTGGTGTTTCAAGCTTCCACGCTTTGTGCAACTTATTGTGGGATGTGAAGGCTGTCACATTGCCTATATGCCTCGTACACAAAGCATGAGCCTGATCCCTCACGGATCCCCCAGAGTTTTCATTGTGGCTGGCAATACTATTGCAGCAGAAGGTTGCTACATATCCTGCAGTTCACAATGTATTGACTTCCTGTTGCTACAGAGATTTAAAAATGACAAATAACAGGGTCTGAGTCAGATAAAGTAGTCAGACCTCAGACCAGAGTACGAGTTTTATATATATATATATTTATTTTATTTTATTTTATTTTATTTTATTTTATTTTATTTTATTTTATTTTATTTTACTTTATTTTCTTTTGTTAGTTAAATAAATGTCATTTTGAAGCAAGCTGCAATGCCTAAATGGCTGTCAGGTCTTGGGCAAGCCATAGAAGATGTGGTTCCTCACACACAACTTCAGACGCATGTCATGTCGATGTCTATACGTGATCGAGTCACCCATGACTCCCTTCACAGTCAGTAAGGAGGAGTGGGTTCTTTTGGGCTGCGGTTCATCTGACTTGTTTGACACATCTGCTTCCCAAGAAGGTGAATCGCACCCTGGGAGTGTCTCTTCTTTGGTTACAAGGAGAACCCAGGGTGACTCCAACCCTAAGATGTTTTTGGTCAAACTGATCCCAGCCTAGCTGCCTCTCTTTTCCACCTTTAAAATGGGTCCATCTTCCTCCCAGGGTCAATGTGGTCGGTCGGTTGATGTCCATGCTCTTTCAATGCAAGGAGTGACTTACAAGTGGCAACTGCTGGCTTTCATTATCAAGGGCCTGGGGTGTTCAGAAGTGGTATGGACCGTGTTAGATATGGTTATTTACTAGTTAATTTGTGATACAGCTTAAAAAGTCAGAAGGATGAAAGATGAAACCACAGAAGCGTACATCTAAGAGGTTCCCGTGGTATTTGTACTCTGATTTCCACCTTAGTCATTTCAAATGGGGATGGAGAGATATTTAGGAAACCCCATTTTTCATGTTTCCTTCAATAAATGTGGCCTCAGATTTCCCCAGAGGATCTGAGAAAGGATGTTTCCCCATCCTTGCACTTGTTGAGCTACAGATACAAAAAAGACCAAAGATCTGGCATTGGACTATCTGCTGTTCACTAATGATAACTTATCTCCTGCTGTGTTTCCCAGGACAATTTTCTGGGATCTGCTTAAACTATTTAAAGCCTTTCTTCCTATGGAGCAAGACATGTTGAGGCTCGATAGTGCTATTTATATCAGCCAAATTTCTCTGCCAGGCTAACAGACAGAAATGTGGGCTGATTACGGGTAAATCCAACCCCCACCTGATCTGGGACCTGTCTGGCTGCAAGGCGATCGTGACATCAGTAGGTTTTGAACCGTGTCCTACTGATTTTGACCTGAGGTGAGGCGGTGGTGGGGAAATCTTGTCCTTTTTCTGCTCCGAGCAAAAATACACCTCGTCATGACACTGGAAAGGTGAAGTTAATACAGGCTGACTCTGTACCGAGGAGAATCGCTGCATGTGAAGTGCTGAGTTAAGACTAAAATGATGACAAATCATTAAAAAAAAGGTTTAGCGGAAGTTTACTTGTAGAGGGCTCAGAAAAAAAAAAAAAAGTTGAGATATTTCTGTGTTCATTCACTCCCCGGGAATTTCCCTTCATGTGGTGTTAGATTCATGAGTAAGACTTCTTTTCCAAGTCGTCTGTGCTGTAATGGAGTAAATGAAAACAATCTTGACTGTGTGGGGCAATAATTGTTTGCACCAGGTCTTGTTTGGTTTTTTTTTTTTTTTTTTTCCCCCAGAACATGGAGATGATCAGATTATGAGCGGAAAAAAAAAATATGTAAGTTAAAAAAAAGTACAAATACACATACTCCCAGAATATCCCCAGGCTCAGAATTACTAATGGTTCCTGTGGAATAGTTGGAGAGGGTATGAAAAACACGTACACATCAGCAGCATGTCCAGACTGCTGTTAGCAATATCTTCTTCTGTTGTTCAGGGGATCTTGATTTCTTCCAGTGATCTTTAGAGCTAAGGACACCAGGAGTCTGATGTCCTCTGCTCTAGCCCCATATGACAGCGAGAAATGACCTCCTCTGTTTAGTGTAGTTTATCTACCATAGCCTACCTATTTTCAGTATTTCTGAAGACATTTTTGCACCCAAATAGATCACACCATTGGAAATTCGTCGTTGATAATCTAGAATTTATTTTACCCCAGATGTAATTTTTCTTTAGGTTCTGATAGTGTCTGAAGACTTCATCTATGACCAGGGCTTTGCTGCATGAGATCACAGAATGGTTTGGGTTGGAAGGGGCCTTAAAGATCATCCAGTTCCACCCCCTGCCATGGGCAGGGACACCTCCCACTAGCCCAGGTTGCCCAAAGCCTCATCCAGCCTGGCCTTGAACCCCTCCAGGGATGGGGCATCCACAGCTTCTCTGGGCAACCTGGGCCACTGCCTCACCCCCTGCACAGGAAAACATTTCTTCCTCACATCTCATCTCCATCTCCCCTCTTTCCGCTTAAAACCTTTACCCCTTGTATGCTCTACAGACACAGACTAATCAGGCATAACTGGCAAAAGTAGTTATGAACAGTGGGCCAAAAGGATTATTTTTCTGTATGCTGTGCAGGAACTGAAGTACAGAGCAAAATCACACAAAAATGTGTCCAGGAACTGAACCATGTCTTCCTAGTTCGTGTATAATGATTTGGTTGGAGGTCAAGGACATATCAAATACATTACTTGCAGGTGGGACCTGAACTTTTAGGCTAAAAAAAAAAAAATAAAAAAATAGGGCGAGCATAACTTGAAAAGAGTCCTGAAGGAAGAAAAGTAGCTTATTTTTGATTATGAGCTAAAAAAGGAGAAGTCCATGCTAGTATATAAAGTTGGGAGAGATGGTTGAAATTATTTAAAATTATTTAATGAGTGGCAAGAACCCTTTGTTTTGTATTTGTCAGAATGAGAGTAAAAAAAGTTGCAATAACTGAAGCATCAAGATGTTGAGAACATTGCACCTGTGTGGATGGTTCGGAGTGGCCCTAGCAGGAACATTTGTAACAGAAAGAATCTGCAAAATGATCTATATCTAGGTGGAAAAACTGAGAGAAAGTTTGAAGCCGAAGAAAATACTTATGGGAAGAGCTGATATCTTCCAGGCTTTCTGGTCATCCTGACCTTGTCCTTTTTACAGCCTTGGAAGTCTCTTTTTCCTTTAATGGAATAGAATCCTTTTATGCCTTTTGGCCACAGTTCTGGGCTGGGGGGGAGGCAGATCATCTCGCTTATTTGTTTGCAGAACCTCATAGCAAGGTGGCCAGGTAGGTTGTGCTCACCATCGCCTGTTGGGTACCACGCTCTGTGCTGCTGGGTGCCCTCAGGACATTTCTTGGTGTGTTTATTCTTTGTCCTGTTCATCTGTAAAGGATGGATAAAGATTTTTCTCTTTTTTATTTTCTTTTTTTTTTTTATATTTGCTGGTGCAAAGTATAGGTTCCATGTTTATGCCTTTTCTTGCTCCTCCTCCTGTGATGCTGCTGCCTCAGGAGGCTACAGTCCGGAGAGCAGCTCGTAGGTATCTCCCTTCTTCCCTACAGGCTCTAGCAAGTGGTATGAGGCCACACCATGAGCAGCTTCTTACATGGGCCTCAGCTCCTTTAACTAAAATAAATGGCTTCCTAATAAGTGGAAATTAACAACATGTGTGTCCCCTGCTAATGCTTACTCAGCCATTTCCAATATGTTTTTCTAATCCGGGTTCACTAAAGGGACAAATATTTCTTGGTTTGTTCCCACAGCCTATACTCTGAATAATGTACCCATTTGGTGACTTAGGTCAGCAGTGACACAAGCCATAGTCAAGAAGAGAAAGTGCAAGGTAAAGTCTGAGCAGTCGCCTGCTCCACAGAACGTGCAACCAGTTGGAAACATCTCATCTGCCGTGCTCCAGTATATGTACTGGATGTTGCTCAGATGAGGAGGTCTCCGATCTGTTGCTACAATAAGTGCCAGCCCTGAGCCTGTGGTATAAGGTTTTACTGCAGTAAGAGGCTTCCTCTAATGCTCGTCCCAATCCCTTTAACAGAATGGTTGCATGGAAAAAAGTTTTGCCATCAGGCAGAAGTTGCCAATTCCTCCTCTCTTGCTGCTGCTTCACTTCTGGACCTGTGAACAGCAGATCACCCCTTTGGCATCCACTTCTGTGATAAGGCGTGAGACCCAATACCCAGTTAGGCAGTCAAATTCATCTGTGGCTTTCTGTCATTGATGAATTTATTTAATTCATTTAAAACGTCTGCTCCTATGAAAGTAAGAACATTGACCATGTGATGGTGATAACCGTTGTGAGAAGAGGAATACTGCTGATAAATACACATCCTGCACTACCTGAGCTCCACTTCCTTCAAACACAGACCCTGTTTCTGGAGCAAGGGCTAGAAAATCAGGTCACTTAGGTGACTGTCCTAATAGCTCACTTTTTTCTGACTCTTAACAAGTTTGTTGCATGATATTAAATATTAAATTTTTCATGTATCAATGAGATAAATCTGTGGTGGTGCTATCTTCAGACAAACTTTGAAGTCTGAATTGATATTCTGAGTACTTCATAGACCTCAATTGGTCCATGAATAAAAGAAATGGAGATAGAGCCAGCAGCAAGAAATATGACAGTCATATTTGGCTTGAAACTACAGGAATAAGCATCTGGATTGGTATGTCTGTAATTAATCAGTCACCACTTGAGTAGACCTCCAGAAGTTTTTTCTCACTGAAGTCACCAAAACATCAACTATGTGCTTAGCATTTCAGATTTAGCAAAGCAGGAAGGCACACGTTAACATCCCCTGCACGTCAAATGGAAGTTAAGCTCTTTGCTTACTAAAAATGGGCTCTTCAAACAGGATGTGCTCTACAAGCCCCGGAGCAGATGATCGGAAAGCATACAAAATATTCCCTCCTGGCTTGAGCTTCTCATTGAAAATCCCAGCACCCTTTTCCTAACGAGAGCATCACCCACAGCCTGGATTGTGCGGTCACATTTCTAACTGTGCTAGAGAAAAGCCATTTCCTCCAGGGAATCCTCTGGGGACCATCCAGCACGTCCAATGCACAATGACAAAGGTCTTCCAAGAAGTTATTTCTCTGGTTGTAAGACTCTTTGGAGCGAGGCGGTGCCCTCTCACCCTGATTAAGTATTCAGATCTTTGCACAGCTCACAGCCACATTCCGCTGCCCACAGTGTCAGCCAAATATTTATCCTGTGGTTCGAAATGCGAAGTACAGAGGATCATAAAGGCATGATGTTGCACTGGCCTTCCCAAATTCCCAGCAAACCATCTCCGTAGACCACAGGGGTGATGTGCATTCGCTTTGTAACACATTCAGTTACCGCTCTGAGCAGCAGAAAATATATGGTGTGTGAGTGAATAAGCATATGTGGTAATCTAGGAAGGAGATGGGTGACTCTCAGAAGGGTCCCATGTCCGCAGTGAGACCAGATGCTGAAAGATGCCATTACTCAGTCCAAATGTTCAGGCAGATTTGGGATATTGTCAGTTCATTTGCCAAGATGGGCAAAACAGCCAGGCTGTGAGCTGCTGGGTCCTGGAAATTTTACTGATCTTGGATGCTGGATATCCAGCCTGAGGTTGAAAAGGAGCAGTAATAAAGGACTTGGATGGAGTTTGGCATGGAAGGCTTCTGGGAGATACAACTAGATGTCAACATACTTTCAAAGCTTTATCCTACCTTGTCCCTTACCATTCTTTATGACTGCAGGAGATGGGGGATTGGCAATATAATTGTATAACTTAGTGCCCTGAATTGTTCCCAGTCCTGCCTCCTTGGTCATCCAGGTTGAAAAAAACCCACCTAATTTATCCTTAAGAATGAGCCAACTCTACAGCCACCCTTCACTCCACATGGTCCTGCAGCACCACCCAGGAGACTGCACCCACAGTCACCTCCAGGACACCCAGGACACATGAGCCTGCAGATGGACATGTGTCCTTGACACCACAGTATACAATGGGGCTCCAACACAGAGCTTGTGATTTCAAACACTTTGTATGAGAAAACACAACCACAAAACACACGTATAGATTGCCAAGAGCTGTGCATGGGTAACACAGAAATAGGATACCTTGAGCCCCCCACCCTGAGGCCAGGGCTCCTTCTTTGGGTTAAACACCTTTAGGGAAGGAGTTGTGGCTTTTGATGCCTGCCAAGGGCTTTAGAGATCAGGCAAATGCCCTTCTTGATCCTGAGACCCACTTTCAAAGACAACCTGTTGGCATGATCATGTTCGTGTGAGTTTGCATCTTGCTTCTCAAGTTTCTGTAGAAGAAAGCTAAAAATATGGCAAGTCCTTATCCCTGGAACGAAATATGGCTTTAATGCAATGGGACTCTGTGTGTTTGAGCATGAAAACAGATAAAACCAGCAACCATGGGTTCATCAGGATCTGTGGTGGAAAAGCAGCTGGATTGTGGTCCACTGAACCATAACTGCAGCAGGTTTAATAAAACACTGACATTTGAGCAGTTGGTTCAAACCATATATTTCCAACTGGATAATGGCATCAGGAGGTAGATTGGGGCAGAAATGACTCTCTAGGAACACAGAGTGTTTTCTTGGCTGCTTGCACATTGCACACTCTTTCAAGATCTGTTTATTTTTTGATGCTGCCATGGAATCTTTCTGCACACAAGATGCTTGGGATAAGCTCATCCCAAGACCTATGTGTCAAGGCAACTGCAAAGTGGAGAATTTTCAGTCTTGGGAGGGCATGGTAAAAAAAAAAAAAAACCAACAAAAAACCTTTGCAATTAATTACGCTCTTCCTGGGGAGAGAAAGGAATGCATGGAATGATTTAACTGAGCTGAGTATAGCCCAAGGCTGCATGCCAAGAGGCGAAGATAGTCAGATCCCTTTTTATAGCTTAGCCCCACCCGGCTGGAAAGACACACAAAGGGCGGCTGAAATAGCACAGATGGAAAATGCCAAGTAGGAGAGCAAGAACAGGGAGCGGGGAGAGCATCTGCAACAGCGTTTGTAAGGAGGTTTGCTCCTCGGAGGAGGAAAAAGGTGTTCTGAGTTCCCATAGCAAGTAGGAGGGCAGGTTGGGAGTCCCTGAGACAGGAGCCTGTAAAGGTGCAAAGCAGCAGCGCGCACGCTTTGTGCTTCAAATTCTCTGTTTCTGCAGAGATGTGAAGGCTTGGGAAGTAGGAAGAGCATCAGCTGTCCCCACTGTAGCTGATCTTTGTAGTTAGTGTAACTCTTGGGAAAAGGAGGGATTTGAAGACGGCTTGGTGGGAAATCATAGGAAAGGCCATCACGATGCTTGCTCCTCATGGAGGGGCAGCAAATGCAACAGTGAACACGGTGACAGCCACTAGGGCAGTGACAAAAGGTTGTCTCAATATCTGTAGGACTGACAGAAGGTGTTTAGATGCAACACCAAGTAACAAAGTCTGTGACTCTTTGTAAGGATGCAATACCTAAGGGCTTGGGGTAGTGAACAGCACGTAAAGTGCAGACTCCAGTGCTGAACCCCCATCAAGGAGAGTTAGAATCGTAGAATCATAGAATAGTTTGGGTTGGAAAGGACCTATATGATCATCGAGTTCCAACCCCCCTGCCATGGCCATAACTTTCAGGTTCTTCACGTCTCTGTGATGCTCCCTGTTTTGCTTGAGCTTCTCTCTACCTACCAACTTCCCATGGCCATTCCTGCTTAATTTAGGGGATCTGTTGGTCTGTAGCCATCACCAACAACTCCCCAGCCATCCCACAGCCCTTTGGTGCTCGGGTTTGCAGTGTTTCTGGACCACTTACGTCTTCTGCAGACAGTGGGGACACAGTGTGTGAGGGACCAGCACATTCACGGTCTTATTGCTGAAGTCCCTGACTCATTCCTCATGTCCGAGAAAACTTGCTGCAATCTAATGGTATAAAACCCTGCCTGGATGAAGTTGCTGGTACCATGGTTTAACTGAATAGATTTATTACTGTACTTAAAATTCCCATCCCACAATCTTTGTAACTGATGAACACCCAAAGAACATATTTTACAGAGACTTAGAACAGGAGAGTCTTTAAGGACCATGAATCTGCTGTTTGTTCATTGCAATATGCATTTGAAAGAGGGTGTATTTTTCCTTACGATCAGCAACAAATTAGATAATGAAAAAAATGTTCAAGCAGAGTTCATGAGAAGGGGGAACAGATAACACAACAAATGTATTCATGTGGTTAAAGCACTAGACTGAACGTGAAAGCGTCAGATTTTGTTCCCAGCTCTGCCACGGAGTAGTCTGTGATCTTGGCTAAGATGTTTTGCCAGATCTGGGCTGAATACGTTAGTAATTGTCTGTCACTGTTGTGGTGGACATGGCAGACGGAACTGCTACTCAACCACTGTCTAGACCTGAGGATGCTACGTTTCTGCTAGTTGTCACCCACATGTTAATATCTTCTGCAGCCAATGATTTGATTAGACTTTATGGCAAAGCCCTAAAGAGGAATCTCAGGCTGGTACCTACTGCTACCTGATGCTACAGAGAAGCTCTGAGCCTGAGCTGAATCAGTCCTGCACAAGAGACAGACAGGTGACAATGCACATCCTTGCACAGATTCTTCTTCATGCAGGTGGCCCAGGATCTCATTCTTGCTCCAGTGGGTATGAAGAAGAGGCTTGGCTTCAGTCCCCCACATATCCAAGGTTTCTATCACTCTTCCTTGGGAAGAGTGCCAAGCTCCTTACTATCATGGGATGGGAAATGTTCTCTGAACAGAAATACTGGACAGTTGAGTCTAGCACCAAGGATGGTGCTGAAGCCGTCTTTGCTAGGTGTGCTTGAGGCATTATCCCTTTTCCCAGCCTGGCTAGTGGAGGAAGGTGTCTCTTCCCCTGCATTTGGAGATCTCTCCTCTGCATGGACTCTCTCTAAGAAGGAGGCACCTTACGCCCTGCAAACCTGAGGATATCATCGTGTGGCAAGGGGTAAAAAAAGCCATATTCTCCAGGTGTCACCAAATTGTTTTGAAGGTAAAGCCTGAAGTCCTCAGAAGTACACAACTGCCCAGGTCCTGTTGATTTCCACAGGATTTAGGTGCACTTACGCCTCATTAAACATGCTCAGTTCTTCAGCTGTAAAACAGAGGAGGCAACACATGCCTCCTTTGGCTGGTGTATATGGGATGCTCTCCGGGAAAGGGGAATCTCTTACCAAACGTTTACTCAGTGTTTGGAGCAGGCTGTTGTTGTACCACCTTGCATCTCTTGGTAATGCAGGTGATGAAGGTGCTAGGAGTTGGTAGGTGAGTGCCACAAGCCCTCAGAGAGCTGTCAGCGTAATCGGAGGTGCTTTGTGAAGGGTGTGGCTGGGGGACTCCCATGTCTGTCATCTCTCCCATTCAGATTTTTAAGGAGAGCTCTCTGGATGTAAATTTGGGGTCTTTGCTTGTCTTATCATAGAATCATAGACTCACAGAATGGTTTGGGTTGGAAGGGACCTTAAAGATCATCTAGTTCCATCCCCCTGCCATGGGCAGGGACACCTCCCACTAGCCCAGGTTGCCCAAAGCCTCATCCAGCCTGGCCTTGAACCCCTCCAGGGATGGGGCATCCACAGCTTCTCTGGGCAACCTGGGCCACTGCCTCACCACCTGCACAGGAAAAAATTCCTTCCTAATATCTAATCTTTTAAGCTTTTTATATATGTGAGGATCTGCAGTCAGTAGCAGGAGGAGGGTTTTCTTCCAAACAGCAACTTTCACACACCCCATGATGAGTATTTCTGGGGAGCCGTCACTAACATTCCCGGACCACAGAAAAAAAAAAGATCATTTGGTGGCTCCAGACATGACCATGAGATATAAAAGGAGAACGGGTGGGGCTGGGGGAGATCCCAGAGGACAGACGGTAGCCTGTTCCCACACAAGGACGGGAGGGTGTGATGCCAATCCCAGCTGCTCGCTCAGGGTAAACTAAGGGCATGTTAACAGAAGTCAACGACACGAATTAAACCGGGTGGTTGGGAGGAGAGCCATTTCCAGAGATGGCATCGGTCGCAGATGAAGTTCTAATGGGACCAATATGTTGAGAACTTTGTAGACTGCAAATCCCATGCCAGTGATCCATAGTGCCGGGGCAGAGTACAAAAATCTGCCAAAATTGTAAGCTGAAGTGTTAGTCATCATCTGTAGAAATGAAAGCTGACAGGGCAGCAGCTGCCTTGGTCAGAGCTGTTTCGTATTTGGATGGCCCCATGTAGAGAATGTTTGAATCAGAAATGCGGTGAAGCCAAGAGGGAATGAGACATTAAGCCACCACAAGGGATAAAAGGGAGAATATTTCAATATGTAAGTAACCAGAAATCTCCCAGGTGGCAAAGATGAATATTGACTTGGAGAAAGAGGACGATGGCCAGCGATGACACAGAGTGAGAAGGGTTGAGGCAGAATTAGTTTTGCTGTCTGCTCTAGGTCTTACGTGCAAGTGGATCAGAAGGTCAATGAATAGGCATTTCCTGACTGAATCCTCATTGTTCAGCCACTCCTGATTTTAGTTTAGCATAGAACTGGCACTAATTACTTGCAGAGCACCACAGATGTATCATAGAGCTGCAGACATGGGATCAAAACCTGGGAAACTGGGGAGGCACTCCTTCCTGTGCTGTCCCACCTCGTCAGGCTTTTGGCCAGACTGCTTCACGGGGTCTGGGACTTCGCTCCTGTTCAGCAGAGATAAAAATCTGCCCTAGCCTGTCTTGTTTGCTAAGATATGAGCTCTTCATGCCAACATGACTCAAGGAGTGCCTTGGGTTCCCCCAGCTCTCCAGCCTTCCCGGGAAGCAGTTGAGTTTGCAAGGGCTAAACGTGCTGAAAGCAAGCAGCGGTTTGGGTCACTGAGCAGATTGTTTGAGCTGGTTTTCCAAGCACGTAAGGGCATACGAGTGACTGTGCGGAGTCAGACCAGGTCTGTAGCCTTTCACCATCCCTCCTGGCATGGGAGCTTGGGAAAGGAGCATACAAACACCAGAGGGTAGTTATGATGCCCTGATACCTCCTCTTTGCCTCTGGAGTTGTGGCTCAGGGACTTGCCGAGCCATGGGTTGTAGACTTGTGTTGAAGAGCCTCTGATGAACGTTTCTTCCCCTAGCTATGCAATTGCTTTTGGGCTCTGTATGAATGTTCGGTATTCATAATACCTGCTGACAAAGAAGTCCAAAACTGAACTCCAGACTTTGTGAAAAGGTAGAACCTCAAGTTTCTTTTCTAAAACACCATTTGATGACTGTAATTCTGCCTGTATTAGAAACAATGAATAACTCTTCCACGGTGTACCTGTTTGTAGAAATACTTAGACAGTTATTGTGTTTCTCCTGTATGATCTCTTATGAGGCTAAACAGTCATATTATTCTTATACAGTTCTCATGAAAAAACTTTTTACGCCTCTGATCCTTTTAAAGCTTTTCTAATTCTGCTGTGTCCTTGTAGAGGAGTAAAACTCAGAGAGCAAAAGAGCTTTCAAGAATTTGGTACACTGTGGTTCCTTAAGTGACATCATTGTGTAGTTTTTTACCGCTTCCCAAGTGATGTCTTCCCCTTAATAGCTTTTCCTAAATGTTTTTTAGCCACAACTGAGTGTTCAGTTGACATTTTCTTGGAACTCAGTCTTACAACAACAACATTTCTTTACCAAGTTCTAAATGGTGGTTCAAAGACCTTCTCTTTGTAGGAAAAAAGGTTGTTTGTGTTAATCTGCACAATGTTGCATTTACTGTCTTTGGCTTTTAT
>VZTO01027493.1:22515-34343 GCA_013400615.1 Syrrhaptes paradoxus
GGGTTGAGGCAGAATTAGTTTTGCTGTCTGCTCTAGGTCTTACGTGCAAGTGGATCAGAAGGTCAATGAATAGGCATTTCCTGACTGAATCCTCATTGTTCAGCCACTCCTGATTTTAGTTTAGCATAGAACTGGCACTAATTACTTGCAGAGCACCACAGATGTATCATAGAGCTGCAGACATGGGATCAAAACCTGGGAAACTGGCACCAGACTCCTTCCTGTGCTGTCCCACCTCGTCAGGCTTTTGGCCAGACTGCTTCACGGGGTCTGGGACTTCGCTCCTGTTCAGCAGAGATAAAAATCTGCCCTAGCCTGTCTTGTTTGCTAAGATATGAGCTCTTCATGCCAACATGACTCAAGGAGTGCCTTGGGTTCCCCCAGCTCTCCAGCCTTCCCGGGAAGCAGTTGAGTTTGCAAGGGCTAAACGTGCTGAAAGCAAGCAGCGGTTTGGGTCACTGAGCAGATTGTTTGAGCTGGTTTTACAAGCACGTAAGGGCATACGAGTGACTGTGCGGAGTCAGACCAGGTCTGTAGCCTTTCACCATCCCTCCTGGCATGGGAGCTTGGGAAAGGAGCATACAAACAACACCAGAGGGTAGTTATGATGCCCTGATACCTCCTCTTTGCCTCCGGAGTTGTGGCTCAGGGACTTGCCAAGCCACGGGTTGTAGACTTGTGTTGAAGAGCCTCTGATGAATGTTTCTTCCCCTAGCTATGCAATTGCTTTTGGGCTCTGTATGAATGTTCGGTATTCATAATACCTGCTGACAAAGAAGTCCAAAACTGAACTCCAGACTTTGTGAAAAGGTAGAACCTCAAGTTTCTTTTCTAAAACNCCCTGATACCTCCTCTTTGCCTCTGGAGTTGTGGCTCAGGGACTTGCCAAGCCACGGGTTGTAGACTTGTGTTGAAGAGCCTCTGATGAATGTTTCTTCCCCTAGCTATGCAATTGCTTTTGGGCTCTGTATGAATGTTCGGTATTCATAATACCTGCTGACAAAGAAGTCCAAAACTGAACTCCAGACTTTGTGAAAAGGTAGAACCTCAAGTTTCTTTTCTAAAACACCATTTGATGACTGTAATTCTGCCAGTATTAGAAACAATGAATAACTCTTCCACGGTGTACCTGTTTGTAGAAATACTTAGACAGTTATTGTGTTTCTCCTGTATGATCTCTTATGAGGCTAAACAGTCATATTATTCTTATACAGTTCTCATGAAAAAACTTTTTACGCCTCTGATCCTTTTAAAGCTTTTCTAATTCTGCTGTGTCCTTGTAGAGGAGTAAAACTCAGAGAGCAAAAGAGCTTTCAAGAATTTGGTACACTGTGGTTCCTTAAGTGACATCATTCTGTAGTTTTCTACCGCTTCCCAGGTGATGCCTTCCCCTTAACAGCTTTTCCTAAATGTTTTTTAGCCACAACTGAGTGTTCAGTTGACATTTTCTTAGAACTCAGTCTTACAACAACAACATTTCTTTACCAAGTTCTAAATGGTGGTTCAAAGACCTTCTCTTTGTAGGAAAAAAGGTTGTTTGTGTTAATCTGCACAATGTTGCATTTACTGTCTTTGGCTTTTATCCTTCAACCACTCTTTCTACAACTTTTCATGGACAATGAAAACACAAGTTTCAAGCCCTGTCTTTGTACAGCGATGCACACGACGCTGATGAGGAATGCACATTGCGCTGTATTTTTCTCACTGAACTTACTGTCCCCTTTACTTTCAGTCTGTAAAGCATCCCTTCAGAATTTTTGTTTCATCTCTGTGCAATGCAAAATGAAACATGCATTGGAATTATTCATACCATAAGATGACTCAGAAAATTTTTCTGCAAGAGACACCAGATTTTGAAGTAGCAGCAGATGAATGCAGGAAAATTAAGAAGTGTATTGAAGGACATTATATCAGAGATGAAGGCTACAGGCAAGATGCTGGAAAGCCCGTAATCTTAATGGGATCAAATAATAGATTTATAGCCTTCAAATATGAAATTAACCCAAGACTGGATTCAGTTATCCAGCCTGGGGAAAAAACCTGTGAATGTTACAGGGATTTTATTTGGCTTCTGTGTGCTGGGATCCAAAGGCAATGTAAAAAGGGCACAATAGCTTTGTAGTCATAGTGTTGCTGGATTAATAGTTTTAAGAAAGGAAATAAAGTGAATTTGGAGGCTAACTGGATAGATTCAATGCAGGTTTGTGTCAGTTTCCTTTAGTTAGTAGAAATCCCAGTTTATGTGACTTTATGACTACCACGAACCATGGTAAATCACAAAGAAGGCTTTGAGAGCCTGATAATTTCTTAATTACATTTCTGGGAAGAGTTCAATTATAACCATTTCCTAAATGTGGAAATAAACACTTTGTGTGGGCTGCTCCAGTGGTTAAGAACCTCCTACCATGTCCTGACTTACAGACCAGGAAAATTGTCTTCCTGTTAGGTAGGATTGAAACAAAAAAAAAAATGTATCTTGTTTTAGCCCTTCTAAACCTGAAAGCTTCCTATAAGTCTCAGAAAAACAAACAAGCCCAAAAAAAACCCCAGCCATCCTCTGTCTCTTCTCCTCCGTTCTCCTATGTGGAACAGCTGGGAGCAGCTTGTTAGGAGGCACCAATTTATGGTCATTCCTTCCCCCTTCGCAGACAGTGAATAATAGCTGGAAACAAGAGCACTTCTGGTGACAGCCACCATGTAAACAGGCAGCTACCCAGGGGAACATTGGGTAAGAAAGCTGCTCCCCTCTCTGCTCTTCATAAAAACCCTCATTAGCTAAATGGAGCTGGTGAAGCTTATTCTAGGCATCTTGACAGGTTTATTTTTACTATTTTTCTAGCAAAAATAGAGGCCCAAAGCAAAAAAAAAAAAATATTTAGGGCCTTGCCTGAAGCATATATCCAGGGATCAAGGGCAAGTTGTCTTCCCATCCTCTCTCCAGTGTGTTGGATGTGGATCTCACTTCTAGGTCTTCCTCAGCTGAGTTGTGGAGCAACAAGTTGCCGGCTGCCCCCATCCTGATATAAAACCCAACAGATGGCTGGATTATGTGGGGCATACAAGGGAGGCAAAGCTCTGGCTGCAGGAGGGCTGTTTCAGAGTAGCTGGAAGCGATATCAGAGGTGAAGAACATAAACCAGCCCCAAATCTGTCTTCTGAATGACTAATGGGGCTGAGTCTTGACTGAACATCAGATGGTGTCTCGTCTCCAGCCAGACTCTCCTATCACGCTCCACCGATGCTAAAAATGAATAGTGTGATGATCCCTTTCCGGGGGAGAAATGATTTTCAGTGTAAAAGGTGCTTCTCAAACTTTTTCGAAACCCCAGGAGTCCTACAAAAGCCAGAAATGAGAAAGCCCAGTTTCCTACTGAGCAGTGGCTCTTGGTTGATTTCCTTCAGTGCCTGAAAAGTCTGTGAGCTCTCAGTTACATTTTTCTAGCTGTGGGGTCATTTATAATCTCTCTCTCTCTCTTGTTCTTTCCCCTGTGGGAGTTCTCAGACCAGCATTTGTAGGGTCTCTCTCCTGCCCAGCTGATGGGAACACAACCCAGCTGAGACATGGGACTGACACGAACACCGAGTCATGACCCACAAAAGCCTTATCTTGGGGGGTTGTACGTAGACAAATGGCTTGCACCCAAATACAAAGGAATTAGAGAAAGTTAATGATTTCCAAGGCTTTGAGGCTAGCTGAGACCTTTGAGACAATCTTATCTGGGTTGTACAACTCAGGCCAAAGAACTGCAGTAAATGTCTTCTGCATAAAGACCTTATCTTCTTTTCTTTTTTTTTTTCTTTTTTTTTTTTTTAGCTAACAGACATCATCTTATAGAAGAAACTGTAAACTAGGATCTGAGAGATCAGCATCCAGTATCTAATCTCCCATTTCGCTTTGTGTTGCTTAATTAATTCTGTACTTCAGTTCCCTCTGGGCAAAATCTAAACAACAATACTTCACTGTTACACAAAATTATTGTAGCTGTTAAATTTTTGTAAAGTCGTTCAGATACCACAGTGGTTAGAGGCATGGAAAAATCTATACATCAATCAGCACTGTTTATATTTCTGCTGATAGCAGAGATATCACAGAGTTTTTCTTGTATGATGTTGGCTTTTTTTTAATCCCCTAGTGTGGAGAAGATGTCGCCTCTGTCGTATTACGCACTGAAAAAAATATTAAGCTCATCAATATCCTAATGCTAAAAAGGGGAATGAATACTTCTTAGCAGTGATGTCTTTCTTCACATCTTCAAAGCACTTTAGAAATATTTGCCAGGAAGCTGACTTTCCACTCTGACGTTCAGATTCCCAGGGTATTGTTTCTATTTTGGTGAAATGTTTGTTATGACAGCATGACCTTCCTGAAAGAATAGCTTCAACATTTGAGAACCCATCCCTGGCAGAACGACAGCTCAGGCTGCATTTTTAAGTGGCTCTTCTAAAATGTGTCTAAAATCACATATCAATAATCCCATTTTTTCTTGTGAATTGACAAGGAGTTGTCTATACAGGGTAGAATGAACCAAGTCTTTCTCCTTGAATGTATAATAAGAAGGTTGGAAGGATGCCTTGATGGAAGAAGCTGGGATATAACATCGTAAAAATAGTTTGGGGGGGAAAAAAAAGGAAAGTTGAATTTGCATGTGCTAAGGAGACCATCCTCCTGACATTCACCTCTTTGGAGGTGAAGAAGAACATGGGGAGCTATGGGGTTGCTCCTGGGATAGTGAATTAGAAGCTGAACTTTGGATGAGCTGCTCAGGGATACCTGGCTGAAATCCTGAACAGTTAAGGTCAGTGGCCATAGGAAGAAGTCCTCTGCAAGTTGTTGCTCCTGGAGAGCTCAGAAATGGAGTTACCTGAGAAACTGAGATCCCAGAATTCATGCTAAGGACCCCATGGCACAGCCCTTCCCGTCTCTGGGGTGGGAATGTCCTCTCTTTGCTGTGAGTGAGCAATGCAGCATGGTCGGCATTGGGTTTTAGGACACTAGGACAGTGTGACCTTGTGAGCTGGCATCTATATGTGGTAGAAACTCAACAGTCACTGTCATCCAGGGGGCTTCAAGACAGTGTCATGAAAACAGACTGCTCAGAGAAAGTCCCCATAAGAGCTCCAGCTGAGGGAAAACCTGTAGCATGAGCCCAGACTTTATTTGACAGCAGGAATTATCTGCATACCCTCACTCGGGAGGAGACCATGGGCTAATTTTGTTTCAAATCCTAGATTCACGGTAAAACTTTCTCAGTGGGAAGGAAGAGATCAGAAGAGAAAAGTCTGCAGACCAGAGATTTCAACCTCGACGTTCCGCGGTGTTTTGTGGGCTTCCCTCTCCCCATCTAATCATTAAACTGAATTTTTTCTCGCGAGGAAACGCAGCCAAGACTTCCAGCTGCAGCACGGGCACTGAAATCCACCACGTTGCAGAACAGCCTTGCTGTAGCGTCCTGTTGCTCTGGCACAACGCAGAGCAGCAACAAGCCGTGTAAACAGATCAGCCTGGAGAAATAAACATTGGACTATGGATTATTTAATGACTGGTTTTAATTAAATAATTTACTGACCAAGGTTGAAGGCTTGGGTTCCCGGCTCCCATGAAGACCTTGACGATTGTGGTCCACAAGAGGTGTAAATCAGGGGAATTTTTTGATGTGCAGAGGTTGCAAGACCAATTTACACCCTGATAAGGATCTGATCCTGTGAGTTTGCCACTTGCTTCAGCTGGAGCAAGGGCAGGCCCAGGTTTTGCAAGACTAAAAAAGATCAAAGAGGTGAAGTTTCTTGGAAACAGCGGAGGAGGGAAAGCCAGTCCCTCGAGATTTCCTGCTCCTTCTGTAGCAGAAATGAACAAACAGCCAAACAGAAAAAGCAAGCAACAGGGTTCCTGGTATAACCAAGACTCCCTTTAAACATCTTTCTCCATCTGGGATATGTATAATTGCTATCTTCCGGTTCAAGCCACAAATAAAAGGCACCGTAAACATTTTAGAAGGGCCTGGATTCATCCTACCTAAATATAGTCAATGAGCTGTGCTTTCCACGTCACTGCAGGCTCCCTCTGTAATTAATAGAAAGTTTATGCTTTCTACGCCACTAAGCCCGAGGGGCAGAGACTGAGACATGGTCTAAGGCTGATATTCATTGCTTATGGTTATCACTCTCTAGAGTCAAAATTTTGCATTGAATTTTCACAGCCTCGACTCTGTTCTAGACTTTGTGGCTCCAAGACCTAATGAGCCCAAAAAATCAACCACATCTTGGGCTGTGTCACCAGCAGCGTGAGCAGCAGGGCGAGGGAGGGGATTGTCCCCCTCTGCTCCGCTCTGCTGAGACCTCCCCTGGGGTGCTGCCCCCAGCTCTGGGGTCCTCAGCACAGGACAGACACGGAGCTGCTGGAGCGGGGCCAGAGGAGCCCCGGAGATGGTCCGAGGGCTGGAGCAGCTCCCGTGCGAGGATAGGCTGAGAGAGTTGGGGGTGTGCAGCCTGGAGAAGAGAAGGCTCCGGGGAGACCTTCCAGCACCTTCCAATGCAGAAAGGGGGCTACAGGAGAGATGGGGGGGCTCTGGATCAGGGTTGGAGGGACAGGATGAGGGGTAATAGTTTTAAGCTGAAAGAGGGGAGATTCTCTCTTACATGATTTCTTGCATTAGGCTTCAATAAACTCAGCCTACTGTGGTTAGCCTGTCCTGCTGGAGTTGCCAAGTGTAAGAAATGATATAATTCTTTATCTTTGGTGGAAAATAACAAGCCATGTTTTAATGTCATGTCCATAAAGACAAGATCTGGATGATAGAAATTAAGATTATTTAGAGACAAAGGATCAAAGAAGGTAAGATATTGGTGGATCATGCTCTAGACCTCGCAGTTTTGATGGGCTGGGCTTCTTTTCAAGCAGCCTGCTGATTCACAATCTGCACTCCTTGGAGGATACGTTCATGATTGCACCCAGATGTTCATCAATGGGAATGAACAATGACGTATCTGTGATAAAAACAGCGAAAGTGTTGGTAGCTCTGTCAGCCGCAGCTGAAAAGTGAAAGGGCTCTTGCAACACGTACGCACCAGGGTGAGTTCTTGGGAGCAATGAGTAAAACGTGATGTGGTCTGTCTGGTTTCTTGGTGTTTGTTTCCTAGAGACCTCCTCAGTCCTTTGGGGGAAAATTTAGTCCAACAAGAATTTTGCCTGTGTGCCAAAATGCTCTACGTTACCCCCGCTGTATGCGGACATGGCAGGAATTTGATCCTGCAGACCTCCTGAGGGATATGAGACATCTCCTTTACATCACCTGTGTTTAGAAATTTGGAGTTTCTTGTCATTTAGTGTAATGTTCTTCTACCTGAGACTTCGTCATACACATAAATAAACCCAGGTTTATTTTAGTACAGTATATTTACCGTGAGTGGAAGGAGGTGATCTGATGTGGCATACAGCACTTCTGTACCAACACAAATCTTGATGGTAGTTATTACATCAGTTTGTTTTTTTTTTTCGGAAAAGAAAATTGCCCTCTAGTTCAAAAGAACAATAACAGTAAGAAATTTGAAGGTAGTCCAAGCCTAAACCAACAGACCTGTTCCAGCATCACAAGATGCTGTGCAAGGGTGTGTGGGGAGTGGGATAGGTGGGACACACATCATCAAATAGCAATGCCAGCAAACCTTGTTAGATGGGCTAAATACTGGAAAAAAATGTGATTTCTGTCCCTCACAGTGATTGTCAAAGGGAATGTGTGTTGAACCAGTTCCTGAATGTCTCACAATATTTTTAGGTACCTGGAAAATTGACCCAAAGTAAAGACTCCCCTACTCTCCAAACTGCAAGGAGCTGTGCCCTGAAAAAAACCCCACATGCTAAAAATACAAAAAGCTCTCCCAGCTATTTGTTGTGACTACGACTGTCAAAATCACATCACTGTTATTTGAGCAGAGGAGGTAGCTGTGACCCCAAACATAGCTCCTTGTTGCTTGGAAAATTGTGGACCCTAGGAGCTTGATAAATATTATTGAGGGGGATTTCTTATCCAAAAGCCCACAGGGCTGAGTGAGACAGCTTGCTGCTGCTACTTGTGCTTCTAGAGCAAGTTTGACCTCATGTAAGAGCACAGAAAAAATATAGTTATTCTTAGATAAAATGTCTCAAGCAGTGAAGCCTGTAGAAATTCCAAGGATTCAAGCTGCGTTAAAGGAGAAATGAATAATACTCAATGAATGGAGCCAGAAAGGTTAGGCTGGTCAACAGAAAATAATTTTAAATCAGTGAAGATCCTTTACTCCCTCCACATTTTTGTCTTGAAGAGGCGTGTAGAGTGAGCTGTTGGTTTAACGTAAGCAACTGCAGATAAACGCCGCCAAACGCTGGCGCTGTTGAGGAAAGATCAACTTTATTTCAAGACGCAAATCCAAACAGCCATGACAACAAAAAAAACCTGCCAGGAACGGGACCTCACCCACGCTAAGGAAAGCTCTGCCAAGTCCTCAATCTATCATCCACAAGGATGGAGGTTTCATCCAACCTTTGCTTTGAAGGAATATCTTGGCTGGGGGGAAGCTCCTCTTGATCTTGGACTGGGAGGATGCTCTGGTACCCGTTTGTTTCCCTTCCTGACTGTTGGTCATGTCAAAGGCTTATGTTGGTCACCTGGGTGGATCTGGTACAGGTCATCTTGCCTGGTTAATACCATTACTTCTCTTGGTTGTTCAAGTCCCAGTTCTGCTTTGCTTATCTCATTGCACCAGGAGCTGAGCAAGCAGAGGGAGAGATGGGCTGGGTCACTGAGCAGGACAGCAGTGATGTTCAGTCCCAGAAACTGGCAGACAGCTAATTTTCTGATAGCTCTTTGTCTCTAAAAGTCCTTGTTGCCATTGTCCAGTTCAGGAAATAAGACAAAGTAGGGTGTTATTTTTGACACATTATTTTTTCACTATCATGGTCTCCAGGCCAATGAAGGGTCCTACTTTTGGAGGCTTCCAAGGGACACCACTGGGTGAAAGAGATCCCCTGGTTCAGAAATAATAAGTTTTTTCCCCCTTTACTCTTCTGCTGCATTTTCTCGTGGGGTTAGCTGATCACCCCATGGGTGTGGTCAGAGAAGCAAGGCTGATAACTATGCATACCAGGACACATATTCAGAAAAATATTCTAATATTTGGGGCAGATGAATTGGAACCATATGTATCTTCACAGGACTGAAAGCCGAAGCAGAGCTGTTTATCTGCTGGATTTTATGTGCTACTACTGGCAAAGAAATCCATGATGAATATACGTTACTGAAAAAATGAAGTGCTACTTCAGGGTTGTCCTTAGAAGTGCCCTTTCTTCTCCAACTCAGTTATCTGATTGGCACCGACCTCTCAGCAGGCAGATGGTGTGATTGCTTTCTTCATGCAGCTGGATGATGATCCCGAGAGTGTGTGAAAGTCCCAATAGGAAATGCTAATTTCAGATGCCACAAGCTTTAAGCACCTGGACAGAGATGTTCTCCACAGGAAGAGCCTAGCTGTCACCTTCAAAGCAAGGATTTATCATGCTTGAGACTGGGTACTCCCCATCAGAGGCAGCTTGGCTGTCCATTTGAAATCTTTGACCCAGAGATGTGGAGAGACAGGTCTGGGATTAAAGCAAAGATCATAGGTTCTGCAGGAGAAGTTGTGACATGTTTTACACGCCTCCATGGTCATCATCTCACACTTGGAGAGCAGGTCTCTTCCCGGTGTCCCAACCTTGAGCCGTGACCTGACCCAATGTGGAGAAGCCAAAGCAGAGAGAAAAGCAAAATGCAGGTGATTTTTCGTAAATGCTCCCATTTTCTTCAGTTAGAGCATAATAAATGGAATAGTAAGTGGTGTCAGGACATTTGGATTTCGTGTCCTGTTTCCCTTTTCATGTGAAGCTATGTCTCTTGACTGAGTTGTGCGCTTTCTTATGAAGATGGCATTTCCAATTCAGTTGCCTGGGGAAAGGGTCTGGCTGCAGGACAAGATAGCAGAAAAGGTGAAGCCCTCACCAGCATTCATACAACACAAACACCACACCTACAGAGATACACCCTGAAGAAGGTGATTGCAGTGCTGGTGGTGGTTGGCCTGAAGACCCTGCCTTCAGGACAGTTGTGGTTTGTCCAACTGATTTTATGTACATCAATTGAATTCAGAACCAGTGATATAAAGTAGATGTGGTATACATGCATATATAAATATAAGTGCCACTGGCCACATCTCCTTGCCAACGTGTATTTTCAATTCTGTAGTCTGATTTGATTCCCCCTTCTCATTTTTATTGACAGCCATGCCTGGACGTATTTTTTTTTTTTTTCAAAGTTTCTGAGACTTAAAAGCTTTTTCTTCCAAGCACTAAGTTCACAGACTCTTCTCCTGATAAAGCAGATAAACATCTGAAGCAAAGGGGCGTCTGCTAGAGAAGAGCCCAGCCAGCCTGGGGACCTCTGAGACTAACTTAGCTGGATACAGCTGGAGAGCCTGGGAGAAAGGGACAGCCTTAGCTCAGATAAGATTTTTTTTAACCCTTTGAAAGAAATTTTCAGCTGGAAAATACAATGTAAACTTCACATCTTTTGGGGATGGAAAAAGTACAGCTATGACTAATTTTGTGACTATCTATTTTTTCCTCCTTGCTGATTCTCTTAGGGTGGTTCTTTTTCAGAGAGAACGTGTGAGAAACTGAGGTCTTGTTCTCAGTGAAGTATTGAGATCACAGGGCATGTGGGTTTTTTTTCCCCTTTTTTTTTTTTTTCATCTTCTGGTCTCAAAGCAGAGACAGAAGACAAGCAACGAAGGGGGAGGTTAGTAATGAAGCTATTTTGCACACATGCAAACACACACTTTAGATCTCAGTGATGCAAACCAGATGTTCACTGTCTGAGTCTTAGGAAGACTCTAATTTAACTCATTCAGAGTTGTAGAAAATATGGAGGCTTCTATCAAAGTGTTGACAAAAGAGGATTTAGCTATTTCTGATAGGAAATATGCACTTATATCAAAATTACTTGTTACAAATTAATCCTTGATTTGTTGAAACATTGTTCCTTAATCAGTTGAAATTTCTGAGACTCATTATTATTTGTAAGAAAAGAATTTCACTGAAAATTTTTTGTTCTGTGGCAAAGAGTTCCCAATTTCTTCTCTCGTGGCCCCAGTTTGGAAATTTAAATCCATTTTAATCAGCCTGATGTCCTCAGTTAAAAAAACCAATAAATTCTACCAGTCTCATAACCCTGTTCGTAACTTCACTGACCTCTCTGTTGGGAGAGTTTGCTGCTGGATGCTTGGTAGTTTCTGAACTGTTCCTTCGGTCTGTACTGGCCTCTGCTTCTGTTTTTGGTTCTGTTTGATATTTTTAATTTTTAACATATAGTTCATATGGTATAACTTAACCTCTGATTGCACACAACTGAAATAAAAGGATGAGAACTCCAAAATACAGTCTTAATAATGATTTTTAAGTGAATAAATTTTACAGTTCAAGATTCCCAAACATGCTCTCATAATCCTCCAATAACCAATAACAAGACATCACCAGTCAAATTGAACCAAAAGCTGCATTTTGATTTAAGAATGTAATTACAACTCCCGTTCAAGGTTAATTTTTCGCTCTCTGGTTGCTAAATAGATATCATGCTGCTCTTCAGAAACAGACTACTTTCTAGCTACCCTTTCGGTGTTGCTGAAGCATTTTAGGTGTATGCAGTGACTGTGCCCGTGCTCCTGCACCGTGGCTGGAAGAGCTCCTGCTCGTCCTTTCCAGGCTCCCTAACTGGGCACGGTGGCACCTGGCAGCCTGCGATCTGTCTGTGCAGGGCAGCGGTGGC
>VZTO01027494.1:0-14584 GCA_013400615.1 Syrrhaptes paradoxus
GTTATGCCAATAAGATCATACATCTTGCTATATTTCTTGCTTAGTTCACTACCTTGTGTTTTTTGTTTGGCTGATTGGGTTTTTACTTTTTTTAGCTTGTTTTTGTGTGTGTGTGTGTGTTTTGGTTTAGGAAAACTGTCTCATCTGCCTTGCAGGGATTGCTGTTTCTGCTTTTATTATTTTTCTGTAATGTTGCATGCTTCCCAGGACAACCCTTCTTTTATTACTACTTTTTGTGGCATTGTCTGTGATAATGTGACACCCGCTTTTGTATGGAATACTGCTTTGGAATGTAGGATGGCTTTCAAAAAAAAGTAACCAAAATCTGTGGATTAAAAACAAAGAAACAAACAAAAATCGACCCCCCCCCCCAAAAAAAAAAAGCAATAAACCAGCATGCTTTTATCCCCAGATATTAACATCTCAGTTATGTATCCTGTAAGTGCCTTGACTGTTTGAATTTATATAACTATTTCGTGTTCAGAAAGTTTGTGTCCCATAATAGCTGTATAATTTAACAAAAGTATGCAACTTAAGTCCTGAGATTTTTTTGTTGTTTTGTATATTAAAGTAGTATTAATTAACTGCAGATATAAGGTGTCATGTCTAGTATATTAATTAAACATTTGTTTTAATTCTTTCTTACAGAGTGGGAAAAAAGGGAAAAGGCACTCAGAATATGACCAATGCAGGTGATCTCCTCTGCCACCAGGTTGAAAGCAAAAAAAAAAATTAAATCTTTCTTCAGGGTTTTGCAGATATTTATATATTTGTTGCACAGCTGCTCAGCTATGCAGTTTTTGAAGAGAAATTAACAATTTCCAGTTTGTTTAACAGTCTGAATAATTGATTTGTTGCACTTTCTGCTACAGAAAAATCAGAAAACTACTGTTCCAGCAGAGCTGAAACTAACTATAATGCCATTAGTTTTTCATCATTCAATAAAGTTTACTCTTCCATTTCTATGTTGGAATTCTTGCTTTCACACAATTTTTCAGTTAAGAAGACTTAATTAATGACTACCAAGATCCAAATGCATTAGTATGCAAATGGTCAAAATTTCACCAAGTCAAAACTGAAAATGAGACAGCTCACACAAAAGCATCTTGCTGTTGCTGAATGCAGATCTGTTTTTTTTTAAAGAAGTCAATAGTCATTATTTCCTCTCCCTGTATAGGACATCATGAGGTTCAACAAGGTTGAGTGCAAGGTCTTGCACCTGGCTCAGGACAACCCTTGGTATCAATACAGGCTGGGGGATGAAGGGATTGAGAGCAGCCCTGCAGAAAAGGATTTGGGGGTACAGGTGGATGAGAAGCTGGACATGACCCAGCAATATTCAACAAGGCCAAATGCAAGGTCCTACACATGGGTCAGTGCAACCCCCAGTATCGATACAGGCTGGGGGATGAAGAGATTGAGAGCAGCCCTGCAGAGAAAGACCTGGGTGTCCTGGTGGATGAGAAGTTGGACGTGAGCTGGCAGCGTGCATTTGCAGCCCAGAAAGCCAACTGTATCCCGGGCTGCATCACAAGAAGTGCGACTGGCAGGCCAAGGGAGGTGATTCTCCCCCTCTGCTCTGCTCTCATGAGACCCCACCTGGAGTACTGCATCCAGCTCTGGGGCACTCAATATATAAGAACGACATGGACCTGTTGGACCGAGTCCAGAGAAGGGCCATGAAGATGATGAGAGGGCTGGAGCACCTCTCCTATGAGGACAGGCTGAGAGAGTTGGGGTTGTCCAACCTGGAGAAGAGAAGGCTTTGGGGGACACCTTATAGCAGCATTTCAGTATACAAAGGGGACTTAAAGACTTTTTACCAGGGCCTGTAATGACAGGACAAGAAGTAACAGTTTTATACTGAAAAAAGGTAGATTGAGGTTGGAGATAGATTTTTTACAGTGAGGGTGGTAAGACACTGGCATAGATCACCCGGAGAAGTTGTGGACGCTCCAGTGTTCAAGGTCAAGTTGGACGGGGCTTTGAGGAACCTGATCTCGTGAAAGATGTCCCTGCCTATAGCCAGGGGGTGATCTTTAAAGGGTCTCTTCTAACCCAAACCTGTGATTCTGTGATTCTACAATTCCATGATCTGTATCCCTTTCATATCTATATGGGTTTCAGCTGGAAAATGTAGAAGCCCGCATGTGTAACTACTACATAAAAAGAACTTTCCTACTTGTTAGCTTTTGAAAAGTGCCCTGTGTCATCCTTCAGAGCTTGCCTAGTAATAGACAATTCCTCTTGTACTAAGAGACAAAGCTCAAACATTTTTTGTCCCACATTAATAATATGGCTTTAAAAATGCAGAGTTGTTTGTGCAGCAGGAGTGAATGTAGTACTAAATCCTTGAATCTTACTTATTTTTGGGATAGTTGTTGGAAGTGGAACATTACAGAAGTACATGTAGGACCTGGCTGACCAGAAAGATCAGAAGATCAGAAGTTGCCTGGGAAATAACCAGAGCACACAGAAGCTGGATGGAAAGAACCAGTGGAGGAGACAAAGCAAAATACCGGTAGACCTGACTTTTAGCAGTCTTTTTTTGAACACACTGTAACACCAAGCAATTTCCAAAACAGAGTATGTGCAAAGACAGCACTTCACTGGGAGGCAGGTGAGGAAAGTGGGAGAAAAGTCTTTATCAATAAAGGTACTATGAATCTGTAAAGCTCTTAGAGTTAGCAGTGACTTCTGAAAACTAATAATAGCATGAAGATGCTAACAGTGGAATAAGACTTTTCTGAGAAATTAGACATTTTAGCTAATAGTCCATAGTTATTTAAATTTCATAATAATACTGGAAGTCTTATTGTGGCTTCACTGATTTGTTTGTCCTACCTATTTTTTTTTTTTTTTTGTTCTGGCCAACTCTTTGAAATCAATTTCCAAATACCACATCCTCAGGATGGGAACGATACCTCTTTTTTCAGAACTGTGAACCCTGTGACCACACATTAACTGCAGCATCTTATCCTAACAGATAAAACACTGCTACATGGAACAAAGTAATCTGTCTTGTTACTAGTCTGAATCAAACTAAAACCCCCTTATTTGGGGATGTGGAAAGTTTTTTCATGATCTGCTGCCCCACAAGAAGTATTTACCAGGGCGAGACCAAGACTTTTTTTCTAATCAAATCAGTGGTGCCTATAACTTGAAGATGTGACTTTTTTCCTCAACATGTTTGTCTTTGTAAGCAATACTGAATTAGGAAATCCAGAATATATCTCTTTTCCCAAACTCTAATCAGTCTGTTTTAAGGTGTCAGTGAATTGCTAAATCATCTTTAGAAAGAATAATTAAAAGTTCTATTGCTTCAGCTGTCCAGAAGCCAAAATCCAAAAGATTGACTACCTGCTGTCCTATAAATTTGTCTTCCTCTAAGTTTTAATTTGCCTATCCGTCCATATTTGACATAAGGAGTTTTCCTCTTCTCTTCTCTTCTCTTCTCTTCTCTTCTCTTCTCTTCTCTTCTCTTCTCTTCTCTTCTCTTCTCTTCTCTCTCTTCTCTTTTCTCTTTTCTCTTTTCTCTTTTCTTTCAGGACTGTCAGTAGAAGCTTCCCTCTTCTCCCTCCTCCCTCAACACTGTAGAACTAACCTGTGTTGCTTCTTGTGCTGTTGAGTTTGACATAAAGGAGAGTAAGTTTTTATAATGTTTGCTGATAAACAACAGAAGTTCTGTTAAAATTAAAAAGTTTTATTCTAAAAGTGCATGTCAAAGCTCATTGTGTTTTTAAATGCTAAAGAAATAGACACACATTTCTAATTTGGGCAATACAGTTCTCATTATCCAACACAGCTCCTTGTTCCCCACTTCGTGAATTAGCCTGTCCAGTATAAACTACACAGAAATTCTTTTGTTAGCTGATTTGTTCTCCACTATGTTGCTCTTACTTGTAAATTTTTATATGACTCTTGGGAAAAAAAAAATATTTTCTCATATCTAGTTCGTTTTACATTTGTAATAACTAAAAGTTCATAAAGAGAAAGCTTTTTTATAGCTGTTGCCGCCTGTTTCAGGAGGGATACTCCCAGTATGCTTTCTTTTGAAAATTCAGCAATTTTTTTGCTATTACTTTCCCAGAATGAGTCATTTTAGACTGTGAGTGTATATAACCTTGCCAGTTTCATCATTCTTCTGATTTCCTGTACAAATCTTCAACAGTATTCTGTATCTGTCCTAGTTGCTTTGAAACAAACTGCAAATTGTATATCTAGCAACACAATAAGCCCTTTTAAAAAAATAGGGTTAATTTAAAAAAAAATCAGAATCTCATAACCAAAGGTGAAGTGAGAAAGCCAGAATAAAGAGAAAAAAAGAGAAAAAGGCTCCTCCTATTTAATGAACATTCAATAGACCTTAGACTGTCCATAGGGTTCTGTCCTACCTTTAAACTACGCAGTTAAGGCCATTCTACAGATGCAAGTTTGGATGCTGAGATTAGGCATACTAATTAATTTTGGGGCAAATAATCTGGAATGAGGGGAACTGAGCCATCTTTGCCCAAACAAACTAGAAGTTCCACACAACCGAGGTGTTGTCATTTAACCCGGCAGGCAGCTAACCACCACACACCTGTTGGCTCACTATCCCCGGCAGTGGGGTCAGGAAGAGAATCAAAGGAAAGAGGTAAAACTAGTGGGTTGAGATAAAGACAGTTTAATTGCACAGAAAAGTACATTTTTCCCATCCTAAATCCAAAGCATAGTACTATACCTGCTGCTATGAAGAAAATTAGCTCTATCCCAGCTGAAAACAGGACAAAAGGTTAGGGAGGTCAAGAGGCTGTTGGAAAGACCAAAGCACAAGATATGTGCAGAGTGGAGCTGGAGAAAAAATAGTGCTGGGAAGGATATGACTAAATGCAACTACAAAACCTTGAATACAATTTTCGTTAATCAAATTGACAAAAATAAGTGGAGATAGGGTTTAGGTAGTAGAGTACAATTAGAAAATACCTGTTAAGAGATCAGGGTAATAAAAGTGATGACTTTTTTTTTTTTTTTGAATTCTGAGTGTGTGATTCTGTCTAAGAAGTAGCAGTCACACTTCAGAAGCTCTGTTCCTGTCTAACTTTATGAAGATCTTTAGTGTCTTCCAAAGACTAAAGCAAACCCCCCCCGAAAGTGAGACAGCAGCATTTCTTTTATTAACATTACCTACGAGCTGACAGGAACGTTGCCCTCTAGTTCAGATCTAACAAGGCTTGTGGTTACTAAAGGCAGAGCATCCACACAGGAAGCCCTATATCCACAGGCCAAAGATTAACTGCCATCTATACAGTTACACTTTCGCATGCAGCTTTGTCTAAAACAAGAGTCCTAACCTTTGTTCTGGCAAATCAGGAATGGGAAACTATATAGAATATCTTTTTAAGGTCATATGAAAGTTAAGAATCACAGGTTAAGAATCACGTTAAGAATCACAGGTGTTTATGTTGTTTTTATTTCAATATTCAGAAATATAAGGAATGTTATGTGTAGTTTAGAGCAAAAGTTTGGAGTTCTTGCATGCAAGTTTTACTGTCATTAGACCACCTGAGACCTTGTCTAAATTCAATATCATGTCACTATCTTCAGGTAGAATATTAAGCTGAGTTTAGACATACTGGTTCAAACCCGTTTACCAGCATTCTGAGTTCAGCTGAACTCCACTTGAGCCAGTATTTTCATTTTGATGCAAAATACTTTCTGGTCAGTGCAAGTTCATTTTTAGTTTGTTTGTTTGAAGCCAATTTAGGTGACTTCGCATAGGTTTAAATCAACTAATTATGGAAAAAAAATCCCAAATCAAAGCTGTCTAGCCAGAGTTGGGAATTAAGCTGAACTTCTGCAGTAAATACCATAACCATGGGTGAGGAAAATGGAAGGACATAAAAATTAAGCTGGTCTCTCTAATAAACATTCTGAATTATATTATTTAGGATCAGAAATTGATTAAGAAAAGTTGCATAGATGGTTACAGAAAGCGGAAATAAAAGCACAGGTGGAAGTGGGGAAAGAAGAGAAAAAGCAAGAGAAAGGAACTAGCTGTTTAAAACCCCATCAGTCTAAGGAGGATTAAGAACTCAAAAGTTATTTGCTGTATCATTTTCATTTTCTATGCATTGTGTATAAGCTTGTGTTCTCAACTATCTGACTGTGAACAAGCATGCATGTTGTCCTGTTTTAGGGTATTTTCCATCTAGACACTTCCAGTACTGGCAAATGAACTCCCATATCCTTGTTACCTGTATCAAGACTAAGATGAAGAAACAACCATTCTTTGCTAAAATTTTCTCTTTGCTTAATTAAGAACTTTCAATAGTTTCCCAGTTGTCTTCTAGGAATTTCTACTATCCTTGTTGCTTATAACAAATATAATCAGTAAATAACACTAACAATCATTCCTCTAACTTGTAAACCTCTTCTATCCAGCTAGAACTTGTGCTACTCCAGTACAAATGCTACTCAAGTAACAGTCAGCATGAGCTAAAACAGCCTGGGATGAGGAACATCTCCTTGTACTTTGATCTGATTGATTTCTGCTTGAAATAGCTGCTTCCTTGCAGTGCAGAACATTCATTCATGAAGTCCTGCACTCTGCCCATTGACCGGACCATGTAGCGTAGGCATCTGCCACAGTGCTCTGCCGCAGCACAGTTCAACACCTTGTAAGGTTGTGACTCACGTGGAAAAGAAACAAGCATGACCAAGGAAAAGCTTAATGGTTAAATCTGTAACAAACCAAAACTCTAAGAAGGGCAAAACCTGGAAATGCCTTCAGTCAGTCTTTGGTATTCCTATTTTAAAACCAGGTTTTTTAAATTTTAGCAGATCTTAAATTCCTTCAGTAAAAATTCTGAGGGTCAGAGCCTACTACGTTGTGTTACCCTTCTTTCAGTTTTAGCTGAACCAACTTGCACAGTGGAGCTCCTGCACCCAGGCCGCAAATCCTCTGGTGAGTCAGGCTACTGCAGGAAACACCAATTGTTATTTAAGGAAGAGAGTGCATTTTAGTCTAAACTTGAAAGCCACGCATGTATTTTCCTCCGAAACAGGAACAGGCATAATGAATTTCGAAAATCACGGGCCCCTGCTGACAGCCGGCCCCACCTCACACTCTCACGCCCTAAACCACCGCCGCGCTGCTCCAGCACGCATGCGCTGCCCACACCCCCCGTAGTCGCCGCGAACCGCGCATGCGCGCTGGAGGAGCGCGGCGGGCAAACCCACGCCCGGACAGTTCCCGTTTCTAGTAACTTCCCCGATACAGGACGTCATCAACGTGCGCCGAGGCCAAGCAGGGCTGTTTCCGCCCGCCGCCGCCGCGGGAGCGGAGGGTCCGCCTGAAGTCGTTTGGAGCCGTGTGCTGGCAGCCGGCCAGGTCCCGCCTTTCTCCTCCCCTCTCTGTACCCCCTCCCCCGCTATGTCGGAGAGTGCGGAGGGTCCCGCGGGGAGTCGCAGCCCCCCGGACTCCCCCGCCCGGGATTCCTCCGAGCCGCGGATCATCAAAGTCACGGTGAAGACTCCCAAAGAGAAGGAGGAGTTCGCCGTGTCCGAAACCAGCAGCATCCGGCAGGTGAGGGGTAGCGGGGCTGGCTGAGGGAGCTGCCGGGCCGGCGGACGAGGGGGCGGGCAGCGGGGGTCTGTCGGGAGCAGCCGTGCCCGGGTTGGGGCCCGGGTGGAGCGCCTCCCGGGTAAAGAGCCCAGGCCCGCGGTTCCCGCCCGCAGCCTTGCGGGGTGAGGGCCCTTCCCCATGACAAAGCAGCTCCGGCTGGCCCGGGCTGCTTCGGGCGCTGCTGGGCGAGTACCAGGGCTGAACCCGGCCCCGGGGAAAACCGCTGCTGTGGGAGGCTGGCGGGGTTGGCGAAAAAAACCTCCCACTTCGTCTCTTCCTTCTCAGCTTCTCTCCTTCCTGTTGCAATGCTGAGAGCCGGCCCGGGAGGTGGATCTAACTCGTTTGTTAACAGCGAGTTGACCTGTCGAGCTGACTCAGTCGGCAAGTAGGAGTCTGGCTGGCCAGCTGGCAGGGCTGTAGATAACGTGTGCAGTCACCTGCGTTGCAGCGCTGTATTGCCAAGGGTTATCTTGATGTGAAACTGCCTTTAAAAACAGTGAGTAGGTTATGCAAAGGGGTCTTCATTTTAGAGAAGTCACGTCTTTACACTGTGCTTATAAAATTTGCAGTATAAAATAAGCACATCTTCTGCTGTACTTAAATGTGCTGGTTATCAATACAGTACTTAGCATGGTGGTACTGTCAGATAACTCTGAATTATTAGGGTCTGTTCTGCGTTCTTGTGACAGTCTGTGCCCCACAGTGTCTTGGGTTTAACAGAAGCGGTGACACCTACTGAATTCTTAACACTATTTCCTGTAACTCTTCTGTAATTCTTGGAGGTTTTCCATGCAGCTGTTGACTTGAGTGTCATTTATTTAGATTACAAAGCTACAAATCATAGCAAAGGTGTAACCAAAGTGTAAGGAAGAGGCTCTATAAGGCCATAGTCCCCTGCTTGTGAAGGATGTAGACGTTGCTATGCTAAAATACTCCAGAAAGTGAAGCTCCCTGAAAGAGTTTCAGAGCTTACTTCATTTTCCACAGAATTTCTCTGAAATTCTCACTGAAATCACTGAATGAGGCAACTCCATTTGTCTTCACTTTTTTTTTTGGGGGGGGGGGTATGCTTGGTAACTGCAAGCCTCACCAAAAAAAAAAGTTGCATGTGGGACAGCACCACTGGTGTCTAGATACAGAGCTTGAAGTCATTCCTTGTGGATGGGCTGAAAGACACCGTGTGGTTATTAAAGGAAGATACAAAAGATATGAAGTAAAGGCTCCCAAGTATAAAATGTAATTCCAACACCTTGGCTCTTGCTCCACCTAGTTGCTGTGAAGAGACAAAATGCTGGTATCTCTTTCAAGTTTCTACCCTTGGGTCTGTTTCAGATTCTGGGTTTTTTTATGTTAGTGCTTACAAGTATCCCAGACATAAGTTTCATTGATGTCTTCTCTCCAGCTGCTGGAAGGGTGGGACTATTCTCTTGTCTTCAGTGGTCTTTTGGCAGCAGCAGTATTGTATGCTATCAGCTACTCTCTGCAAGCTTAATCCAGGCATTTCCCCCAAAGATAAAATGACTGTGTGTGCTTTCTAATGTTGTCTACTGCTTTCCCAGCAATCTCAGTCTGAAAGGGCTGCTTTTCAGTTCTCTGTTCTCCACAGATTTGTGAGCAACATCAATGTAGTTTTTGTAAAAGTCTTTGCAGGTTTTGGGTTTTTTGTTTTGTTTTGTTTTGTTTTGTTTTTTTAAAAAGAGAGATTCATACACTGGGTCTATCACATTTGTCCTGATAAACAATCTGCAGTTATTTTGGGTACTTACGGAATTATAAACAGATTTACTTAGAGTATGAATTTTATAATCTGTTTGACTTTAACAAGATTGTTTCAAATGTGAATGCCAAAGGGGCTGCCAGGTTTTCAAATAACCGATTATCTTAAAAAAACTGAAATAGTACTGGCTGTTTCTCTTAAACTGTAAAAAATAAGCTGTTGTTAATAATAAGAATCAACAGTAGATGTGATATGTCCAGAACTAGCCTCAAAAATGGGTTAATCTCAAATACAGAACAGATACACAAATACGTAGTGGGTAAAGATTAATACCTATAAGACTGCTGAGTTTAGCTGACCCTGGCAGTGCGACACTTTAGCTCAGTAAAACTGTTTGTCTTTTGTCTTCTATTTTTTTTTCCCTTTGGTATATTTTTCTGAGATCATGGCAATACAATCTTTGCAGTTGCTTGCTTATCAGAGTTGGTTTAACAATGTTTTGGTAAAGCCTGTAAACAGAGAAAGTGTGCTCATGTTATGAATTACTCATGACTTAATGTCTTAGTGAATGGTTGTTTGAGTGATGAGGTGTTGGAACCAGTGGAAAAACTGTTTTACTTTCATAATTGAGACTGTTTACACCATAAGTGAATTTTAGAAGAGTTAATGCTTGCTGAGACTTTGTCATGCTTCTTGTAATGCCCAGTGTTGAAATTTGCGGTGTTCAAGAGTTTATTTAACTGATTCAGAGTTAGTATCCACCAATGTGTATCCAGACTGCAAGATACCAAGTTTAAAGTTCTGTGAACATTACAACTCTGAAACTGAATAACATGCCTCACTGTATATTTTTTACTGGTAGGCCAAAAAAGAGTGGATATAGCGGATCTGCACTAATAATTTTAGAAGCTTGCAGTTCTTGCAGAGAATTATTGTCAGTCCTGTGGTCACCTGAAAATTACACAGTAATGTCCTTCTGGAAAGTTAGTGAAATGGAGTTTAGTTCCACAGAAAATGAATTTGGTTCTTCTGTGGCTTTTTTTCCATCTTTATTTAACTTCGACCTTTTTATGGTATTTCTCTTTGGTGTGGAGTACAGTTTTCAGTAATAGCATATTTAACAGCTTGTAGTATTTTTTAAACTAAATGAACACATAAATATTGTGCTTTCTGTACTACACTAAATTATAGATAAAAACTTGACCTACTGATTCACATATGTAAATGTATACATTGTGTTGAGGCTCTGCTTTTTGTCAAGTGGAGATGTTATAAAGTTGTATTCTCTGATTACTGCTTGAGTACTGTGTATGGTTGAAACTTTAAATGCATAAATCCCAGGTTTTGGATTTGTGCGTGGTTCACAGGATCCCAAACTGGTAATGTTCTGCTTATAAAGATCGCACAGATGTAAACACTAAGGGCAACATCAGGTGATTTGGTAGTGGAATATTTTTCCTGACTTGCATGTGCTTTTAGTGTTTTTGTAATGTTTTACTTCATAAGAACGGTTTAATTTCAATTCTTTTAACTTAATCCATTTCTATCACAGTGTTTTTCTGTAGTCCATGGGTTACTGAATAGTACCACCAAGAGAGTTTGAAACTATATAATGGGGTCTAGTTTGTTCTTCTTTTCCAGGATTATGATTTAGCTTTCTGTTGGCAAGGCACTTGAATATGTGAATTGTTTAGCATTAGGTTTTCCATTTTCTGGTGTCTCAGTGCATTGAAACTGATTTGTGTGACTTTTTATGGAGTCCACCTTGCAACATACTCTGATTATTCATGTTTCTTACTTTTTTTTCTTTCTCTCTCTCATTTTAGAAAGCTGAATAAAGTTGTTTTAGAGCAGTGGCAGGTGGCTATTTGGTAGAATACAAACCTTTAGAAGAAGGTATATTGACTTTCCTGACAGTTCACCTAGTTAGATGTAACTCAGCAGTATTGGTTATCTAACCATGGTACTTAGCAAGTGTTTTCTGATAAATAATCTAGTAAAATAAGAAAACCTGTTCAAATAATACTGTGAAGTGGCTTGTGTGCAGGTACTTTTCTGCAGAAGAGTGACAGGTTCATTTTTATATTTCAATCCTTTTTAGACTTTATCCATGATAGATAGGGCCTTCCTTTTTCCTGTGATTTACTGTGGGTTTGTTTTGCTAGTGTGCTTTACCCTCAGTCATGGGTCAGGGGTGTCACATAATTTTTAAAGATTGTCCTGTGTACTATTTAAATTGCCAACAGTGGAGAAAACCCTTGTGAATGAACAGTTGTGGTAGAGTTGTCCTGGTAAGATATTCTACATATTTATTTTAGAGTCCAGTCAATTTCTCAGTCTAGTGACTAGGAGTGTTGGCTATATAAGGAGGGTCACCGCCTAGGAGTAAGGTTAGGTCAAAATCTTAAGAATTGGGAATTACGTGGTGACATGGAGAAAAACACTTTAAATTAGACTTCTTGTTGTTGATGGGGTTAATTGTTCCCTACCACTGGCAGGCTAAAAAGAATGTTAGCCATTATGTTTGTTGTCCACTCATTATTATATTCTGTATCACCTTCAAATTAAAACTTGATAAAGCCACACAATTTAAAGATAGTTTGATGAGAAGGAATTATTCTGTCAGCAGGAAGTCATGTCTTGGTGTTTCCTCAGGAAAAAGGGATATTACCCAAGCTTCTCCCAGTTAACTTGAAAGATAAACTATCCTATGTTGTCTTGTGAAAAAGAAAGTATAGGGTAGATTCTCAAAAAGGAACTCTACTGCAGGAATTCCATTTTACACATAATCCTTTTATGCCCTTTTCCATTCTTAGTGACTTGCTAGAGAACAGGATCATTCTTTTGCAAGTACAGCTTTTGATCAGTAGATTGCAAAGTACTTTTATGGAGAAGGGAAGTAACTGTTAACCATTTATCTTAAGTCAAAAGCACAGAGGAATGGAGTGGCTTGCTGTAGGGTGTCTGGAAAGAATAGAGCTGGCTCGAACACAAGTCCTGAGACCTTTCCACCAGGTTGCACTGCTGCAGTTTTCATGGGCTACTAGCCTGTAAGCTCATAGGGAATCTGAATTTGTTTATTGAGATGAGTTTTTTGTGAGTTTAGTTTGGTTGCAGAGATTTGAGGAAATAATTTGGTTTTCAAAGTAGCACAGGTCATTGGCAAGGGCAGACGAAGAGAGTACCTCCATTGAGTCATGAAAGACAGAATAGGCTTATGTGGAAGCCTAATTTTGAGTGTGCTTTCTAGCTATGCTTTATCTGCTGCAAACTGTGAACATGCGGGCCAGAAGTGCTTTCCTGCTTGAAACCACTGTTTCTTGTCCCCCTTCCTGTATAGTGTCCAAGAATTGTGCAAAGAAACCCTATTTTCACTGACTCACTTTGAGTCATAAGATTGCCAGGTGTGATTCACCAGGAAAAGACAGCTATCAGCAGTTGTATTGCCATGAGCGTGTTTGGTTCCTTACTTTGTGGGTCAAGATGACCTGTAGCCATGAATTCTGTTGTATAAAAGAAAGCTGGAGCAGCTTGTCAAAGTTGACCTCTGTTGAAACTGCTCTATGTGGGTGTAAGAGAGACTAGAGTCCTACTAATACTTAACTGTGTATGTCAGTATGAATGGCAGTTGAAAGTTTAAGTGATCATCGGTGTGTTTTGAAACAGCAATGCTGAACAAGGTAATGTGATTTTAAAATCTTTCTTTGTAGTAGAACTGTTTGAGGGGCTGCTGAGAACGCAAACTGCAGTTCAGCACCCTAGGTGCAAACCTTTGCTTCCATGTCATCCACTACTGTGTTTGAAAGAGTTTGGTGTGGAAAGAGTCAGCAACTTTGTTTTTTTATTGTCATCTAGATAAAGTTGCAGCTTAGTATTTTCAAAACAGTTGCAGTTTTTAGGGGCCTGGTTTTTGTTACTTTTCAGTGGGAATAGGATGTGAATTCCCTGAGGCCTCTTTCAGGCTGTTACTGTAATTTAAGTTTTAAATATGTCTTATTAAGCCAAGGTGGAGAGGATTTGGGAAGGTATTTGTGATTTATTAGTTTTCCTCTTTTTATTCCCTTTTCACAGCACTTTATCTTATGAATGGATAGTAATGTTATTAGAATTGCTGGTTTTGATGTCAGAGGGAGTCAGGAAAAGCTTTTGAATTATTATATGGTGGTAACATATCAAAGGACGGTTTGCATGTTACAATATTTACTTTGCCTGGAATAACCAGGCCCTTCCTAGGCCAATTTGGCAGATGGTCAGATGTTAATAGGTTAATGTTTAAAGTATAGATCTGTTCTGCAAAGTGACACTCTCTGTTTTAGTCAGCTGTTCTACTTCATATGCATTCAGGCATTTGCTTTGTTCAGTGACCAAATGTTTACTTTGACTGCTTCAGGTAGAGTATGCATTTGTTTGGAGCTGGGGATCAATGCTGTGGTGTCCACCCATACCTTGTGGAAACCTTCAGAGGCAATCAAGTTGAGCAGTTCTAATAGAAGTCCTAAGTTGCTTCATGGAGCCTTGTGTTAACATTGAACAAAAAAGCCAAGTTTTCTTAGCAAAGTGTTGGGCTGAGTTTTTTAAAGTTGTGTGAATGAGGATTTTTGCTATGGTAATTGAGAGTGTAAACAAGAAGTGCTGATGTGCTGCTATGCTGCTAAAAAAAGGTCAAGATTCTCAGTGTGAAAAATTACACTGTTCCTGTCCTGTTTTTAAAAAGCAGTTGCTAGAAACAAGTTAACTTGAAATAATGTGGATGCCCCATCCCTGGAGGTGTTCAAGGCCAGGCTGGATGAGGCTTTGAGCAACCTGGTCTAGGGGAGGGTGTCCCTGCCCATGGCAGGGGGGTTGGAATTAAATCATCTTTAAGGTCCTTTCCAACCCAAACCATTCCATGATTCTGTGATTCTAAAACAGTAATGTGGGCAAGGTGCTTCAACAAGACTAGTGTTATCAATGAAGGCACTTCCGCGGCTAGAAAAAAAATTAAGATTTTATTTTGTTCGTAGGTGGGGAATAAGCAAGCAGCGCTGGACGCCAGGGGAGCATCTGCTCTACCAACAGGCGTACCTTTCCACAAAACCTACCCCTCTATTTATTCCCCAAAATGTTACATATTCATCAAGTTTTCACAATACATTCTTTCATATGCATCTCCAAGCCCCGTCTGGCCCTGTTTCTTATTAACTAAAGAGTCTTTTAGGGATCTGAGGAGTCTCCTTTATCTTATGGGTTTGTGGATGTTGTATTCTCTCATCTTGTTTTTT
>VZTO01027503.1:13920-28853 GCA_013400615.1 Syrrhaptes paradoxus
CCCTCTTCCCTCCAGGGCTTTATCCCATGGGACTCTTCCAAGCAGGTCCCTGAAGTGGCCAAAGTCCGCTCTCCTAAAGCCAGGGTAGTGAGGTTGCTGTGTGCCCTCTCACTGCCCTGAGGATCTTGAACTCCACCATCTCATGGTCGCTGCATCCCAGGCTGTCCTTGAGTTCCACATTCCCCACCAGCCCTTCCTTGTTGGTGAGAACAAGGTCCAGCATAGTTTCATCACAGAAGTCTGGGAGACTGCTGAACTTGATCAAGCACTTGATCACTCTTACCTGCAACAGTATTATTTCACCTGAACCCTTAGCTTTCAACTATTCTTCTCTCTGTTCTGCATGGCCTTTTATCTCTGCTCTCCTGAGCTCTTACTAAAATTCACTGTGTGTTCCTTCGTCCCTCCCAAATTGTTCTTTCTGAGAAAACACAGCTTTAATGATGGGCTGGTAGGAGAAGTCCTTCAATACTTTAAGTTCTACATCTGTTAGCAAATAAGGATGTCCAACTGAACAGCATGTACCGTTTATTATATATTAATGAAAGGTATGCACTAATCAAAACATAAATTCATAACTATCAAAACAGGTAGAACTGCACATGCTTACTGGTCATGCTAAACTTCACAATATTCAGGGGCATAGCAAAAGGATGAAAATCATTCAGGACCCCTGAGTGCCAGACTATTTCAGTTCATGGTAAGTATGTAGAATTGGTCTACTTCATACCATGCTGTTACACCAAAAACAACCAAAGATTGAGAAGGGAAAACCAAGCTGACAGGCATTGGTGGGGTCAGAACAAAGAGAACATCAGGAACAGTCAGAAAAGTTTAGTTGCAGAAAAATAGCATATGCTAGAGCATAACCCACTTATTGCCTAGGCCTGGTCCCTAAATTCCTTATCATGGAGTAAGCTGAAACTTGTGAAGGTTTATATAACGAGATGTTATCTTCTTCACATGTAAAAATTTGCCCTATTTTCCCTATTTCTATTTCCCTCTGAAAATATGCTAATTCTTGAGATCTTAGAGCAATTTTGTCAGTGCTTAAGTTTTTCACAAGTCTCGGAGTCCTGAAACCGAAAGCTCTGTGATTGATAAAGGACAGAAATTTGCTGTTTATCTATGTAGAAAGACAAGAAAATATTGCTTGAACATGTCTTAAAAGGTAAAGACACAGAAAGCACACAGACATATAAACACCAATGCTTCATAAATCTGAGTTAAATCTCCTCATTTATATATACGCATGTTGTTCGTGTATGCACATGCACACACGCACGTGCAAATACGTGTCTTTTAAAAATACGTATTTGGTTTTAGAATATTTTGAGTTGCAGTAGCCTTCCTGCATTCAAGGAATGCTTTTCTATGGGCAATAAATTTGTGTTTATAAAATGATTTAAAGTAATTTCTAGTGAATGATTAAAAAAAAGTAATAAATAAAAATCTTATTTTGAGATGTAGCATATATCTGACAATGGGATTCAGGAGCTAAGTCTTGTGGAAAGCAAAATAGAAATCATAGTTATATCCTAGTGTTCCATTGCATAACGTTGCTTTTTTGGCAAAGCCTAAATTAAGAAAGTCAGAACTAGGAAACCTCATAAGCTCTTAAAAACTTGGATTAAACTTTGAATTGTTTGCAATTTATGATAATTTTATATTTACATAAATACTATTTAAAGGTATATTAAAATAATTATAATTGTCAGTGAGAAAAAGATATATTTTAAAATGCAAACATAAAAATAAAGATTAGAGAAAAAATAGAAAAAAGTAATTCAGAAATAAAGATATAAATTATTCTTCTGCATCTGTCTATAATTCAAGCAGAGCAAAATTGTTAAAATTTAACAGGAGGATGATAGAAAATCTTTCTGGAGAGGGAAAAAGTGAAAGAAAATGCTTGTTTGTATAGTAATTAAATGAATTATTGGTATGTGACACTGACACAAGCCTATAATGTTAAAGTCATGAAGGCTTTTTCAAACAGAGCTGTATACCTAAAAGTCATCAACATCTTACCTGAAAAAAAAAATAATAGGTCATATGGCTGTGCCTGGGCCACCTGTCGTGTGTATACCCTAGGTGTCTTGCTGTACCCATCATCCAGCTGTCGGGGTGAAAGGACTGCTCCTCTTCTCACAGAAACTACTGAGCAAAAAGAGGATTGAGATGTGAAATCTCTGTGCATCCCCAAGGACTTCAGCACGAACTCTGGGTGCAGGTAAGGAATGTTCACTGATGTGAGAGCCTGGAATCAAATTAGATATAGGTAGGTAATTCTCTTCCAGCCTGAGGGCAACCTGAGATGAACAAGGAGTTTGGCTATTTTAGAGATTCATGATTTGAAGTCTTTGTTTTCAGGTCTGAAACAGTCCCCTGCAAGAATTTTGTCCTAAGTTCACATATTTCATAGTCCCTTTTGGCTTCACAAAAAACTCAGAAACCAAAACCAACCACATACACATTCATTTTTCCTTGCCTTAAGACTTAGAATTTTTATCATTGTATATTTTTTTAAAGTTATATTTCAGTGATGGCAATTGCATTCAGTTATTGTTTTCAGCCCGTTTCTTGTCACCCAACTTTCCATTATTCGGTTAGACTGTTTTTTTCTGATTCATCAAATCCCACAGAAAAGCTTTGCCATTTATTCTTTCTTTTCCATTTCCTTCAGATCTGTTGAAATGTAATATGGTCTATTGAGTCAAGCGATTTTTCATTATGCGTGACCAGAGAAACTTTCTGGATAATTTGTATTACCTTTTGCTTCCAAAAATAATCTGTGTCACATACCAATAGTAGTTTTCTTGTATCAATCCATTCCTCATTTATAACTTGTCCCTTATACTTCATTCTCTGTCCTCCTCTAGGGTCAATGGCAATGGTTCCACTCGTAAGTCTCCCTTCTTGTCTCCCATTATTTTGCAAAATCCATATTGTTATTTGGATGGCTAAGGCAAATTTATGCTTGGGCAACTAGTGTGATTTTGTCTTATTATCAAGCCACTTTAGTTCCTGGGAGGCATCCAAAATTCAGCATGTGACTGTGCCTTTTCATATCCTTAATATTTGCATTTAAAATGACCATATGTTTAGTGTATTTTGTCCAGCAGAAGTAATCAAGAACAGAATAAAAAGTAGGGTTTATACAGCAGAAAGCCAATAGTGATGCTTCTGGTTACATAGTTTTTCAATTTTTCCAGGCACCTGCGGTTTATTGTGGCACTACTGGAAGTGCATGAATTATGCTCCATTGTTGTTAGCTTTATTGTACAATCCTTTCATCTGGACAGCTGTTTTAAATGGATTATAAGTAGTTGAAACAGACTCTTTCCCTAAAGAATGCTTCCGGCTATTTCATCTGTGAAAACATTTAAGTATTTCTCTACCTAGCTCATAACTGCTCTATAGCTGTTGAAAGAGCATGTCTTTTTATTTATTTTTTTTAAAGCTAACACAGTCAGTTTAATGAAATACCAAGGGTTATGATCACCTGTGGTGAAATCTGTGTTAACGGAGCTGTATTCACTTACATGCAGCTGAACTTGGCATCATTCCTGAGGAACAGAACAGAGAATAACAGTTTGATGAAAGGAAATTGCATTGAAACTACAAGCTGCTCGGTGTATGAAGTTCTACAGATTATTAAGGGCAGCTTTTCAAAAGTGTGATGGGCGTTTAGGTGACCCACACTTAATAACCTGGGATTTTTATAGCCTTGTCATAGGAATAACCTTAGATAAAATCTTAATTCTTGACCAGAATTATAGAGTATACATATTATATACATACAATATATATTTGATAAATAGGTTATTCACAGTCAGATAAGTAGAAGGTCTTCTAGACTTAAGTGACAATTGACCAAGGCTCTTACCATCCCTGTCAAGTGGGCCAGTGACTGATAGCATGACAGTTCTGTAGCCTAAATTGGCATAAAGTGGTTCTACTGCAGGTCTTGCTGTTCCCTCCATGCATCTCACTGATAACATCTTCCTGTGCTGACACAAGCATTCATTCAGCTATGCACTACCTACCCTGGTAACAAATCTGGCCTAAAACTGGTTTGAAGAGGTTATTTCTCAATGTATGTTATTTTGCTATTCTGGTTCATCGTGCAGTTCACAAACACCAGGCAGTGGCACTCAGAGGAAGAGCTTCAGAGCTTGAGGATTATGTTGAACAGCATTGTTAGTCATAACAGTTTTTCAATTTTTCCAGACACCTGCGGTGTGTTATTCCATGATCTAGCAAGATTTGAAGGTATTTTTTATTCTCTTTGAATAAATCTTTTGTCTCAATTAGAAGTAGCTCTGATACTGTAACACATTATCACAGAAACATTGTCTGAACAGAAATTTGAAAGCATTGTTTCTTCTCACCTCAAACTCCTTCTTTATTTAAGGATATTTTCCCCGTTTATTCCCCTGTTAAATAATTGTTCTTATGTCTTGGTGGAAGAATATAATATGTATTTTTCTTTTCTTATTGTTATTTTCCTTTAAAAAATAACATGCAATGGGGAAATATATATGGTCCTGATTTGGAAATGAAATAAGACCAGAGAACTGCACTGAGTGGTGAGAAAAATGTGAAATTATATTGTAACCTTACTTCTGTGTTCAAATGTAACTCATTTATTTCTTAATTAGTTTGTATTCTTTTTCAAAAGTGGTTCATGTAAATTTTACATTTTTAACCACTGAGGCATGGGACAGTGAATAACACTGGGTACTGTTACTTTAAATGTTATGCAGTTCTTTCACCTGCTAAGGAAAAATATTTTGAACATTTTTGGTGACATTTCACTTTCCAAATCCCCTAAGCAGAGTGTTTGACAAAACTACATCTCTGATGGGGAAAAAAAGAGCGTGGAAGGAATATCAGAAATTTCCAATTACTATTCTGATGAAACATTTTTCAAAAAATTAGATAGACACTCTTGAAAATTATTTGAAGGTATTAGATTCTGAGTACTTCTGAAATCTGCCTGTTTAATTTCTTAAACAGGATCCAATAATTAAATGCAATGAAAAATTACAAGATATTGAGGCCACAGTTGTACATAACTGAGGACATGATGCATTTCTAGTGCTGATATTCTGAGTCCTATGATCAGCTGCAAGTATGAGGTGTCACAGAAGAATACCAGTCCTTTCCTCCGAGTATTTTACATTGCATGTACTTTAAAAATGATTGCTGTGGCATCAGCTTCAGATTTGTTTTCCTATAATGGCTCATGTTTTCAGCTTTACTGAGTACCTGATAGTTTAACTACAGGCAACTGAGAACTTAGTATAAAGAAATCATGAAGGACTTCAAGGTACAAGAGAAGGTCAAGTCCTTCTGCAGTTGCAAGTTGTTTAGTGCAAGGATGTAAAGGTAATAGCCTTAATAGATCTCTTTTGCACAGAACTTCTGCTTATACATGCCCATTTACTTCTTGGCATTCACTCTTTTTCTCTTGGTACTGTGGCTCTACCTCTATACCTCTTCATGGGAGAAATGCTTTGTTTCTGTTTCCACGTTGCCTGCTACCCTGACTTTTTCGCTGCTAATTATTAGACCACTGGCTTTGTCTGGCAGGATCTACTCCTAAATAGCTTCTGACTCTGTCAAGCCACACTTGTTCAAATCACTGAGTATCTTCACCTGTTATATTCTAGGCTTTATAAAGCTTTCCAATATCTGGATAGCAATGTTGTTGATATCATATATCCAGAGGTTTTCTCTTAACTAAGGTGAAGTTAGAGAAAAGTTTAGTGAAACTTAAAGTGAAGAGATTCAGCTCATTTAGGGTTGAAATGTTGCAGCCCTCTTTTATCCAGATTAGGAGCAAGCAAAAAATAATTACAATCCTCCATGAAGGAAAATTTATTTGGAGATACCTAGTTTTATCTTCCTAATTTTTTCTGTATCTAAATTTATGTAAGGTCAGAAACGACAATAAACAAAATAATTCATTTCAAATAAAGAAAGGTTTTTTTGACTTGGAGATGATTTTTTTTTTTTCTCCAGGACATATTAACTCATTTGTTGAATTCCCTACAGCTCATAATTAGTGCAAGTCATGATGATGGTGGGTCCTCTGGCTGTGGACAGAAACTGTTCTTAGTTCTAGTATAGGGTGCCTGCACAAAGACTGATATTTTTAGAGGAGTATTGTTCAGAAGTTGCTGAAGGTGAGAGCAAGGTGACAGGATTTGCTGATAAGTTAAATTTAATCATGCATTGATGTTGTTTTTAGTAAGACATTTTCATTTAACATTGAGGTTTTATTTGAGTTGGCAACACTTTTGAACTAAAGCCAGGGCTGTTCAATAAATTCCCCTTACACAGAGCGAAACTTGTTATGCTATGAACATAAAATTCAGTCATTCTTAAGCACAATGTGGTCAAACTTTTAATTTTTTTCAGTAGAACCTTCTAATCTTAGAAAACTAAATTCCCTGTCATGGTTTCTAAGGTGATATAGTAAAAAAGCTATATTATTTAATTAATAAAGTTACTGACAATGGCTAGTACATATGGAGACATTGTAATAAATGTTCTATTGTTTCCAACAGTGTTCTCATCTAACTATTAATCTTTTATTATCAATAAACCAAATCCTGAAGGAATATTTGCTTTCTTAGACACTTGCGCATCTATTAGACCTTAGAGACAAAAAAAAAAGGCATGAATGCTGTTTTGATCTTGTCTGTTAGGATGTGAAAATTTGGAAGGACTGCAGGAAGAAAAAGAAGACAGACAGTGCCATGTCATTGAAAACAGAGAATTAACTGAAAAATCATACTGAAGGAAATAGTTTGCACCCTTCCCAAACATATTACGCCTTTCATATTGCTGTTGGGCTTAAGGACAGAGAAAGAATTTCACTTTTTGAGGAAAGCCCTTTCCAGTTCCTTCCTGGGGTGATATTAGATCCACACAGTGCTTGAGCAGGGCTCTGACTAGATGCTATTTAGCAAATGAAACCATGACACTGATACACTTCAGTTTCAGCTTATTTTCAGTTTCAAAGTTTCAGCTTATGACATTAACACAAAAGCACATGATCATGTATTAAAGACTATCCCTAATCACAACAATAATAATGTAAACTCTTAAGCTAAGTATCTTCTTAAATACTGTCTTGAGTCCAGAGTACTTCCAGCCGAGAGAGGTAGATGGAACTTAACCTTAGGGAAGTCATTAGAAGACAGAAGAAAATAAGTGCAAAATGTAAAATCCTGGGTACCTGTGGAGTTCTACAACTATTTTCAGTTTCACTTAGAACTTTAAGACATCTAAGTTCCTGTGTGTCTACCTGCATTTCTGTCACTCTGAAGAGTCAGAAGTTTGTATGATACATTATTTCAGAACAAACAGTCAGCAACTAACTGTAGCACATGCTGGTTTACTGTCTGTCTCACTTTAAAAGGTTAGTGTAGATAGATTTTTTTCTACCTGTAGATAACAGTAAATTAATATACACATGTATGTATGCTGTACAAATATGATCTGATGATTAGGCCCTGTAGATCCTTAGGAAACTTCTGTGCCTCAAGTATGCAGTGTCAAACAGGAGTGCACAAGATGCACTGAGCTGAGGTTTGGCTAGTGTCAGTGTGCTGCATTGTAGTGGCTGGCCTGCAGACTCTTATTATTCCCAGTGTTCAAGCTTGTTCTCTGTGCTGTGCAGCCCTAGCCTTGCTATGCCTGCAGTGCATTATACTGCCTGAATGCAAAAGTTTACCTCCAGAGCAAGCAGGATGATACAGCTGAGCAACTTTTAAATGCAGCAGCTATATTGGTAGACAAGAAGACAAGAGTTCCTTGAAACCCGACCTGCTAAAGTGCTATAGCTGTTTGATAAGACAGAAGAGATCTGTGAAAAAAAAAAAAAAAANAAAAAAAAAGAAAGAAAAAAAAGTTTACATTTTATATATATAACATACATGCAATTTCTGTATTCTCTTAAAGAGCAGCTGTATTGTACTTTCAGGACACTGCTGTATTGCTCTGCTAAATCAAAATCCCTTGTGACATAAAGTGTCTACAAATGAGTAAATTTGATATTAAGCATTAAACCCTCTTCATGTGGAATATCTTAAAGGACCTGGTCAGAGAATACTGAACTCTGACAGGGAATACTTTCCCTAAAATCCACATCGTGTTTATTCTGGGAAGCCAAATGGATGTGTATTGCTGTCTTTCTGTTGTTTTAAATCAATTTCATGAGTTCTCTGGACTTGATTCTGAAGAGGCCATGTCATATCTGTATGTGCTGTTACTGTCAATGTGCTCCCTGTGTGTCACGGTCCACTAAGGACTCGTGGTGGTTCTTTGCTGAGATCTCTAAGTGCAAAATTAAGGCGACCACACCAAAAGGGGTTAGCTTCAGCTAAACAACAAAAGCTTTATTATTTTGTGTCCATAAGCGACGTGCGATAGATAAAGGGAGTGAAAAGTAAGTAAAAAGAGGAAAAGAGGAATATAGATATCACCGCAAGTCCAAGGCGTCCCCCGGGCCTGGAGCCAGCAGCATCCCGCCGGTCCTAACGATCGATCGTTGTCTATCCTTGGTGGGAAAGGCTTCAACTTTAGGTTGCTAGGGGATGACCTTTTATGCTAAGCTACACACCTTGCTCCTCCTCTACCTCGGAGGCAAGCAGCCTTTGGGATGGATGTGTTCTTTGGTATTATAATGACATTATAACAGCAAAGTTCTCCTCAGGGTAAAGATTTTGTCACAGTGCTTGGCACGGTGTCTGCCATCTTTCTGGTTGGATAGCCATGTCACCTGCAGCTCGTTGTTCCCGTCCTTACAGAGGTACAGATAGCCTGGGATGGGGCAGGGCCGTGGAACGAGACCATTTCACTCTGTCCCCCATCAATTCATCTTGTTCCAGTACCAGGGTGTGTTACCGGGGAAACAAGTTCTTTGCATGCCAGCCGCGCCTTTGTCTCAGAAAGTGGCAATTGTTTTACTTTTACCCTGGAGATTTTCTCATGATATTGTAACTTTGCTGCAACAGGCCTGTCGAGATGAGTCTTGCTCCCAGGCCACATCAAATCCATAGGAAAGGACCCTATAGTCTAACTGGGGATGTCATGTCCTTAATGACAAGGTTGAGACAAGCTGATTTTCTAACCGACTCTTACACTGTGGGAGCTTGCTGTTAACCTAATTTGATTGCTACTAGAAGTGTATGCCAAATAGTCTATCAGGAAGCAGTCAAGTTAATTATATAATCAGTTTCCACATGGTGTTAAATATCTTCTCGTGTTCATTGCAAATGTTCATATATGTTTTAGGAGGGAGTATATGTTAGATACACTAACATGAAACTTAATTTCAGCATATGTTTCACTGATCTTCTCTTTCTTATTCTTTTCTGTGCAAAGGCAGCATTAAAACTATACCATTCTGCTGTCATAGCGCAGAAGAGACAGATAAAGTTCTGTTGATGCCCAGTAAAAATGTGTTCTGTTCCAAGGTCTGGCTACTGAAGGTGTCTTGAGACCTTAATGAGCTTCTGGAAAGTTTTATTCCAAGACACATGAGAAAATGGCAGAAAGTTTGTAAAACTTTGATTAATGAAGGCAATATATTTATCTGTTTTGTTTTTTATTAAAAAAAAAGATGTAAAATATCTGTCAAAACATCAGTCAGGTTGAATTGGCATATTGTTTCTTTTTTATTGGTACCCTATGGCTTTGTCCTGGTGATTGATTTGTTTTCATCAATTCATTAACTGATCTTCTTCAATTTGATCTTTTTAGCCTTTGTTAGGATAACAATAAGATGATAGAGGTATGGTAAAATTGAATTTTGTCACAAAGAGAAACCGATAGATCGACCTGTCAATTAACAGGGTAAGTGTTAGAAGCAGGTAGCTGTGCATCCATGAGGTACATGTAATATTTTGAATCACTTACTGAATATGATCCAGCCATCTGTGAGAGTTTTGATGCTGAGTCCAAAGCAGTAAAATCAGAGTAGAAAGGTTTATTAGCCTGGGTACATTTTAAGTAATAAACATTAGAGTTTTTATTTTTCTAGTCAAGATATAACAAAGTTTCCTGTCTCATTAGTGTTAGATGACTCTCATTAGATGACTCCTTCAGTAACAGATGCTTTTATCAATAAACTAAAATCAGTGGCTATGTTGTTATGTCTTTCCTCCCTGCCCCATCTTTCCTTTATTTGATGTTTTCACTTCTCTGTGTGACTCCTAGAGACTGTTTCAACACAGCAAAGCATGCATGCAAGTCAGTAACTGTTCGTGGTTAGCAAGTTGGTAACTGCTGTTGGTTGTACTCTTTCATTACTATCACACATTACAGAGAAAAAGCCTCCAAAAAGCAGCATAAATAGAGGAGGCTATTGTCCTATCTGGTGGTTTTGTTGTGGCATCCAGTATTCCCTCTTTGGGAAGTATATGTATGTCTCAATCTATGTACCTGATGGAAAGACATGCTTCTGAAAATAAATTAATTTGTGAAAGTAGTACCTTGAACATTTGTATTTTACCATGATGAGGACAGTTAATCATAATTTTGATGGTATGATGGAAGACCTGCTTTTCCTCAAACAAATTCTCTTGTGAATGAGAAAACTGTAAAAATATTGAGATGTAATAATTAATTTTAAAGGTGAAATTTAGTTAGATATTAATAATCTCTGCAAAAATCTCGAGTTTCCAAACCATGCAGTAGTGAGGTCTGATGGGAGTCTCCATGCAGAAACTTCTTGCCTCTTCACAGAAGAGTTTCTTGTGTTGTCTGTTGGGGAAAGCAGACTGTTGAAACTTACCTTGAGTTCAGGGATATGAAATGTAAGATAAAATACTTTTTATTTTACAAATTGAATTGCCTCCAGCAGAGAGGGCAGAATTCCATCAGTTAGACTGCTACCATGTCCACTTATAACAGTAAGTTCATGCAGTCCTAGAACGTGGGAAAACAAATAAAAAGTAAACAAATAAACAAAAATCTGTATGCACTTGGATAAACAATACTGTAACAGGGAACAACAATTTGGGTTTAACATAACTTAGTTGCTGGAATTGAACTTGCAAGTATTTAAAAGATTTTCTAATGTAATACTGGAAAGGGGAAGAATTGTATGCCATTTGTTTTTAGTAGTCTACAGGCTCTCACTCAGCCTCCCCCTTCCCAGGGATAGGGAAGAGAATTAAAGGGGTAAAGGGAAGGAGACTCACAGGTTAAGATAGGAATAATTTAATAATTAAACTACAATAATATTGGAAATATTAATGATGGTAATAGTAATATACACAAATCTACAAATAAGTGATATACAGTGAAAATGCTCACCACCCAGTGACCAAAGCTCAGCCCATTCCCCGCTAATGATCCTGGAACAGGAGGAGTCCCAAAACTGCAATCCTGGAAGGAAGACAAGAGCCCAAGTGTCCAAGAGACTGAGACGACCCTAGGAGAAGGGCATCCCAGAGGGAGACAACCTGGAGTAAGAAGAAAAAGCTTCTGGACAAATCCTTATCTATACACTGGGCATGACATGCATGATATGGAATAGACCATTGGCCAGTTTGGGTCTCAATCCTAAACCTGAAGTTGAATCCTAGGCTAGCAACTGGGGCTGTGCTCCCTCCCAGCTTCTTCTGCCCCTGCAGGTACTGGCACAGAAGAGAAGCTGAAAAGTCTTTGACCATCCTGACAGCAACTATAAACATCAGTATGTTATCAGCCTTCTCAGCACATATCCAAAACATACTCTCTTACTAGCTACTGTGAAGAAAGTTAACTCTGTCTCAGGTGAAACCAGGATGCTCTTATTAACAATTCATATCTCAGTCTCATATACCGATGTTGTATACATGATGTGACATGGTAACCTGAATCTTGAGCTTATAACATATCAGATCTTTGTAAGTCAAGGTATTGCCACAAAAAAGTTTCAGGGAGACAAAAATGGAAGCAGCTAAAAAAAAAAAATCGGTGTTCTCTTAAAAAAAACCCCACAAACACTGCTCCTCCCCCCCCTCCCCCGCCCCTGAATCATTAGGGGATGATTCACCTTAAACTTCGGATCATTGGATGAGATTTGAGAGTATTGGTCATAGTAGGAAATTCGTTATTTCTCTTCATGTATTTCTAATTTTGTTCTGATTCCTCTAGTTCATTAGAAATCAGTGCATTAGAAATCAAATAAGACTAGTATCATGCCTAGCAGTAGATTCAGAATGAAGCCCACAGGTTAAGAACAAAGCAAGCACACAGATTTTATCCATGTGCATTCTCAGTGCTAAGAACATGCAGCTCCAGTGCTTCCTGAGCCTGAGATACCTTCTTGTGTTTAGGATGAGTTATTTTTCCATGCATTTATCAAATCTCCCATTAACTTATCGAAATGAATGTTCCATGAATGTTCATCCCGTGGACAGGCAGAGGATGTGATATTGATTTTTTTTAAGTACTATTATTTGTACTCCAAGTTCCTGGAAATACTAATTTATTCTACCCACTATACATATACCTGACAAAATCCAGTCTTCCCCCATGCCTATATTCTGCATCCTGCTTTCAAGCCTTCCCCCATCCTAACTGAGGTCTGTACCTAGAGCCATTCTGGCCCTTAATTAATTAAACACTTAAAATCTATTAAAAAATATTAAAGACCTGCTTGAATTGTGGTTTGCCCCCCTTTTTCCTATTGTGGCAGTGAGTAAGAAAAAACAGCCTGCAGATGTAAGCCTTGAATGTCTGACTGAGACTTTTCACCCCTAAATTTGTATTTGCTGTGGCAGATACCCAATCAGATATCAATTCATTAAGGTCACTGAGGACTACCTTCCAACTTCTGTACCTGCAATATGATACTGCACTTGCCTAGATGTTTTCATGCCTTGCTCGCTTATCATTTAATGGAAATTTAATAATAAACTGGAACACAATTTCATCTTCTGAATTAAGTTTCTTTTCATCTTTCCCTAAATTTTATAGTGGGACGATCCTATATGTATTCCCTGTAACAATTTATTTTTATAACATCCAAAAGCTTAAAGTGATTGGAAAGATTTAACTGGAATTCAGGAGACTCTGGTAAAATGCTGTATTGTGGCACTAACTTTTTTGGGCTAAACTTGAGCAAACTACATAATCCTTCTGTTTCTCATCTCTCTTAAACAGAGATAATAGCATTTTGCTGAGATACCAGTCCACTGAGACTTTTTTTTTTAGTTGGATCAGGTAGCTATGAAAGAATAGGTATTAGAAAAATAAACAAAAACATTTGTTTCAACTGTGAAAAAATATGTGGAAAACAGCCAGTTAGAAGTTGTGTCAAATTGCCTGTGATGCAGAATCTTGTTCTTCAGGAGCTGCTGGAACTAATTCTTCCCTCGTACCAATTCTACATTGTCCAGTGGTGTGGCAGCCTGTGATAAGAGACTGTTCCACATTTAAAAAATAAGAACAGCAGCTGAGCTAAGGACGTTGCTGGAAACTTAACTTATATATTTTGACTTTGAAGGGCTTAAGTCAGACCCCCAACTTTATTTAAATTTATTTTATATTGAATTATAATTATCATCCTACTTACCACCCATCTGCTAAGCTTCTTAGAAAATAAACAGTATGCACTGCCTAAGCATATGCACTGAAAATAAACTGTCAGAGACATTAGAGGATTATTCTTTTGTTGTAGCTGTCATTGGGTGTGCTGTTTCTGATAGGCTTGCTAAATTGTTTGACTTTTTTTTTGTAGTCCTTGCTTTACATGCCAAGGTGTTCCTTCTCCTTTTTTTTTTTTTTNTCCAGTGCTTCCTGAGCCTGAGATACCTTCTTGTGTTTAGGATGAGTTATTTTTCCATGCATTTATCAAATCTCCCATTAACTTATCGAAATGAATGTTCCATGAATGTTCATCCCGTGGACAGGCAGAGGATGTGATATTGATTTTTTTTAAGTACTATTATTTGTACTCCAAGTTCCTGGAAATACTAATTTATTCTACCCACTATACATATACCTGACAAAATCCAGTCTTCCCCCATGCCTATATTCTGCATCCTGCTTTCAAGCCTTCCCCCATCCTAACTGAGGTCTGTACCTAGAGCCATTCTGGCCCTTAATTAATTAAACACTTAAAATCTATTAAAAAATATTAAAGACCTGCTTGAATTGTGGTTTGCCCCCCTTTTTCCTATTGTGGCAGTGGGTAAGAAAAAACAGCCTGCAGATGTAAGCCTTGAATGTCTGACTGAGACTTTTCACCCCTAAATTTGTATTTGCTGTGGCAGATACCCAATCAGATATCAATTCATTAAGGTCACTGAGGACTACCTTCCAACTTCTGTACCTGCAATATGATACTGCACTTGCCTAGATGTTTTCATGCCTTGCTCGCTTATCATTTAATGGAAATTTAATAATAAACTGGAACACAATTTCATCTTCTGAATTAAGTTTCTTTTCATCTTTCCCTAAATTTTATAGTGGGACGTTCCTATATGTATTCCCTGAAACAATTTATTTTTATAACATCCAAAAGCTTAAAGTGATTGGAAAGATTTAACTGGAATTCAGGAGACTCTGGTAAAATGCTGTATTGTGGCACTAACTTTTTTGGGCTAAACTTGAGCAAACTACATAATCCTTCTGTTTCTCATCTCTCTTAAACAGAGATAATAGCATTTTGCTGAGATACCAGTCCACTGAGACTTTTTTTTTTAGTTGGATCAGGTAGCTATGAAAGAATAGGTATTAGAAAAATAAACAAAAACATTTGTTTCAACTGTGAAAAAATATGTGGAAAACAGCCAGTTAGAAGTTGTGTCAAATTGCCTGTGATGCAGAATCTTGTTCTTCAGGAGCTGCTGGAACTAATTCTTCCCTTGTACCAATTCTACATTGTCCAGTGGTGTGGCAGCCTGTGATAAGAGACTGTT
>VZTO01027504.1:0-22806 GCA_013400615.1 Syrrhaptes paradoxus
ACACATTTTAAATACATTCTAAATAATAATAAAGTGCAGAATAAGAACGGACAATACTTTTGCCTGCAGGTGTTACATGTTAATTACATAATGCATAGAATTTTTTAAAAAAACAAACAGTTCTACAAAGAGCTGTGCTATTATTTTAAGTGTGATGTAGTCTATGATTCCATTGTTTTCAGATATTCATGCTTTTTTTCAAAATCTTGCAAATAGATACAGGCAAATATATGACTCATGGACATTTTAAGGAGATAAATTAAGTCCTCCTAAAACTAAGGCCTGGATCCTGGAGATCTTTCTGAGGAGTATAGTGCCCAGTGTACGCACAAACCCAGCCCCCACCTGCCCCAACACAGACATTCCTGACAAACAACATCTCAGATTCCAGAGCACAGTAAAAAGGCAGAGACCAGATGTGTCTATGGAGGCAGAGGCTTAATTACAGAGCTCGACTGTACTAGTAGGATCCTGCTTAATTGTGCATCCTCCTTTGATAATTTAGCCCAGCTGCTCTGCGGCTGTAAGAGCCATACGGCATAATATGTTTCAGAATACTTTATGATTTTAGTAGAAAGATAGATAGCAATGTACAAAATAATGTGTGATCCAACCCAATACATAGTTGCACATGGTAACAGGAATCAGAATTTATTTTGTCTGTTGAGAAAAGCAGATTGAGTAACTTAAATGATAGGTTCCTTTAGACTACATCAAAATGCCATGTTCCCCCAGTAATGTCAAGGCTCTGGTTTATTAACAGGCAAGATGCTCAGATATTTACATTTTTAAAGGAACACTTCATTTAAAACCAAACAGATGAACAGGTTACAGTATGTTTTCCTTTACCAGGAAGGACTCTAAATATATGTCATTTGGCCATGGATGGGTACAGACTGCTGAAATCTGAAATGAAAAGACTTGTATTTAAGGTAACAATGTTATTGTCAAGCTAAAACTTAAAAACTTGTGATATCCCTGGAGAAGAGAAATTAAGTTCTTATTAAGTGAGAAACTGGTGTTTTTTCTAGTGTACACTACCAATTATTAACAGAAGCAAGTTAATCAAGAATAATCATCGAAGATCTGGAAATTTCAGACTTATCTCTACTGTCTCTTCTGTCAGCCTTTACTATTAAAACTGTGCAAGGACATATATTCCTTTATTCTTGCTCCTGTGCTTCATAGGTTCACAGCAGAACTAAACGATTTAAAGGGTGCTGATAAAACTTGGAGTAAACCCATGTCTGCTTTGCCCTTGGGATCAGCCAAGTGTCCTTGTAGGGAAGAGTCAGAAAAGTCACACAGAGTAGCTGTGTTTGCTCTTCCACCTTTTGATCTGCACTGAATTCAGATTACTCAACCCTCAACACAGATTTATTAATTCTTTGCCCTCACCTTTTCCAGCTTTTAAGTTACACGTGGGCAAACATATATACAAGGTGAAAGACATGAGAAAAAAAGACCCTTAAGGCTTTGTTGATACCATTAAAACAACTATGGATGGTGCTTGTCTGGAAGTCATGGGCATACGTGTTGTCAACTTGGCCTCTGATATGTTTTTCCCTCCATCCAAACAGCATTTTCCTAAGCAACCCCATCATGGTTTGAGATCTACAAAATTACAGGGATTGTTACCAAATAGTAATACAGAAGAGTAAAACCTGCTGAGGGGTGGTGATGAAATGAAATGCCCCATGCCTCTTGATTTCAGAACCGGACAATGTTTCTTGATCTGTTTTATTTATTAGAATGAAAAAGAAAAGGCCCAGATAGTAAGCTATTGTAGCAACAAAGTCAGCATTACAGCTGAACAGAAGGTGCCCAGGGACCCATCTCTATTCTTGAATTCAAGGGGCACTGTATACTTCAAATGGAAAGGGTGAATGCATCATTTAAGAGACAGAGAAAGCAATCTGTCCAGATGATTTGCCCAGTCTGCTACCTCTTGTCATCTCTGTACATGGTTTTTTGCCTCATTAAGATGCCCAAAGTCAGTGTTCTTACTTGTTCTTTTCAGTAATTTGACTGAAATGCATATTTTTTTTGTCAAAACCAGAAAGTGACAGCAGCAGAATGAGAAATCCTGTTAATTTACTATGAAATCCAATTTTTTAGAAATGTACCTTTTTTAGAAATGTCCTTCTCTGAGCTTTTCACCTCCTAAGCTACTTTTTTTTTTTTTTTAAGAACCTTGTCTGTTAAGTTTTGTGATCACTGACTAACTTTGCTTTGCTGTTATTGTTACTAGCAGCCGTTACTAACATTCCCACAGGCTCTCCACTTCCCAGCAGTGATAAAGATGAAGTAAAATATGGAGGGAGGAGATGGGGTACAGTGTTTGAAGAAAACATTACATTTGTTATGAACAGGCATTTTAGACAGGATGAGGAAAATTCTTTACAAAACCATAAATGTGCACATCTTTCTGTTACAGGAAAGGCTGACTGGAGTATTTGAAAATGTGAGCTGTTCAGACTCTTTATGCTAGACTTACAGTCTAGCGGTCACAGTTCATATTCCTCTTGATTCCTAACTTCACCTCCCTCTTATACAGTGAAAACATGGAAACAATTAAAATAATCCGTATATAAAACTTATAATTGGAAGCTATATTCAGTGAAAAACCTCTCAATGTAATCTCGGTAAAGAAGATATGTCAGCTGGTAAAAATCAAATGCTGAAAAAATCAAATGTTCTGAAATAGGATATTTAGGATTTTTTGTTTATTCTAATAAGATTTTATTTGCTCAATGGAAATATTAATTGTAGTATTTATTTATTTTATTCTAACATAAGTAAACAAAGGACAGTGAAATAAAATATCTATAGTTTAATTATAAACAACCTGACTATATAATTCCCTTTTTTTTTTTCTGTTCAATGTTAGTTATTTTACCAGCTTCAACACCACGATATCCAAGTCTTTCTAAGTGAAAATGGTTTCGCTCATCTCCACTGGGTATCCTAATATATGAAGTATATACTTCCGAAGGAATAAAGGTACAAAGGGAGACAGGAGACAGAGAAAATAAAGTGAGCAATTTAGAGGAAGGTAAAAAGAAGGGAAGGAGCAATGAAGGAGACTGTCGGGAGCAAATGGACACAGAATTAGCAGGCTGCACAATCCCTGACTCAATGGAAAGGATATAGAAACAGTGAAAGAAAGAAAAACAGAGTATCAAATAATCTCACGGAATTAATCTAAGGGCATTTGCTTATATTTATGTTCTTAGAAATACCTGGATTTGAAAGTACTTAATCAGAAGAGCTGTTTGGTTTATTGGGGTTTTTTTTTGTTGTCTTTTATTCTAATGAAAATACATTGTTAAGTTTACTGCACTTGTGGATCAGGAGTAAGTTGAGCATCAGACCCAAATTCTGGAGTTGATCAATTGTATATATAAATATGTATATTTTTTATTTTCTTAAACAAATTATTTTAAATTTTGTAAATTATTATGTTTTTGTTCATATCTCTGGAGCTTTTAAGCCTTTCTTCTTCGTATTTCTACCATTCTGTATCTAGTTCTGGAAATAATGTAATAATAGCAATATGCTGTAGCCATAGTGATATAAAAATATAAATGAAGAGACTGTGCCCAAAAGCTTTCCGCCTTTTCCAATATTATCATCTGGCCTAATAAAAATATTACCTCTTTTTTCCATCCCACACTTCCAATGGCATAAATATTGGAATAAATCTGAAACCAAATTGCCTCCTCAAATTTATCTTTTTTAGTACTATATCAAAGTTTGACTGATGATCTAAAACCAAAATTAACAAAATTAGTGCTTGTTTCATTTTGGTTTATTTTTTGTTAAATGTCATTTCAACAACAGAAATAAGTACAATTTTATTGCATTAGTTGTCTCCAATATTTAAAACATTGTAAACGTTTCTTTTTATGCTAGACAACCAAATAAATAACAAGAAGGAAATACTCTATTTTTCTTTTCCAATCACATACCAGTGGAAGGAAACAAAGAACCTCTATCAGCTTAGATGACACATTCATTGACTTAAATTGGGCAAACCGTATAATTTTTTTCAGTACTGGAAAATTTTGAGCAAAATGAGTCTATCACAGTCTTGGGGCAGCCAAAGTAATTTAGACAGAAGTGAATCAAAGGTCTGCTTAGGGCCCATATTATTCTGCTCACTTTCAAAGTTTCAGTGTTTTCAAGCTGTCTCCTGGACATAATACTTCTTAAAAACTTTTAACACTACAGGGGTATAATATCCTACATAAGTCAATATTTCACATCTCTTGTGGAGACTCACAAAATAGATAAAGCAGAAGTAGCAGAAGTTTATAAACTCAAAATGAGATTTATTCGAATCAAAACTGTTTAGCACTCCAATAAACAATAGTAAACTACAAGTTCAAGATGTCAAACAAAACTAATACCACACAGCTGACTTAAGAATTCCTAAGCTTTAGAATGATGACCCAAAATACACAATCACTCGCCTAATAAGGCAAGGGCTCTCAACCTCAAGGAGTTGCCTTGGATGGCAACCCAACCCAAGGGGAGAGTCCCTGACAGCAGAACTGCCACCTCAAGGAGGACCAACTCAATTTAACCTATGGATGGACCCCCTTTGTATCTTATATAACAGTTACCGTAAAGACATGAAAAGTCAGAGCATGAAAATAATCACTGGCCACTATATTTCAACAGTTTGAAAGCCCCCGTCTTTACTGGGGCAGGTGCACCTGCCACAACAACTGAGTGTATAAACACCTGAATTCAATTTTGAGTTTTCCCATTGTTCACATTAAAACAGATTTCAGTTTCACTTGTGTTCTAATGTGTTACCAACTGCTACCAGCAAATAGAATACCAAAAAAAAAAAAAAAGGAAAGAAAAGAAAAAAGAAATGAACGATTTCGTTTGGTGTTCTAGATAGGATAGTGACCATGAATGGATATTTTATTGCTGAAAAAGTAAGTTTATTAACTGTTTACCTTTGATTCTTATTACTGTATTCCCACATGTGGGATCAGCAATTTATAGGAATTACCCTAGAGCTATAAGGCAGAAACTTTATGGTTTTCTCTCTCTAGTTTGTTTTGCCCAGAAGTGTGCTGGAAGCAACTGTAAGATATCAGGGTAGGAGAAGTGTAACTGCAGTGTTTTGTTTTAAAGTAAGTCTGGAATGAAAAGCAGCTTGGTGACAATGTAAAAGCTGTGATGACCAGCACTTACATCACTCTGCAGAACAGAAAAAATCCAGGCAAAAAAATGTGTTTGCCTCCCCTTCACATCTGATATGTTTCTCTGCACCTTTTTTCTTAACAGATGCAGTAGAGAATATATGCCTTTGTCAAATACATCATAATATGTAGTTTAAGCACTTCAAACTGTGAAAAACCTTTGCGCTTATGAAAGTATGTGATGTGACTGCAGACTCTGAAAAATGAATATTCAGATACCAGTAATGTATCTGATATAACCAAAGATGTTGCTGTATGGATTTAAACCATGTTCTTATACTCAAACCTTTCTTTCTCTTTGGGTTTCTCACACTAAATGAAACTCAATGAATTGTACGTCAAATGCTGACTAAATAATTGCAGGTGGATTTCCCAACTTGGCAAGTTAGTTATTTTTTATAGGTTTAGGTTTGAAAATAATAAAAATATAGGCCTGATAAAAAGGGTTCATTTGGATTAAAAAAGTTTTTCAAAACTTGCTGGTGTGATAGTATCTTGTGGGTTTTCTGACACTGAGTAATTAGGATCTTACTTTTGCAGTGAGTACTACATATTTGTCCTGTTCTTTGAACCTATAACAATTTAACACAAATTAAAAATACAAATTTGTTTTATTTTTTATGCTTAGCTTACAAAGTTTATCACTAAAAAGAGAAAAACATTAAATTCACCTTAAAAAAATTTAGTGCTTATCACAAAACATGCCATTTTACTGCTCTTTCTTTTTAACCTAAGTAGCAAGTTTGTTCCACAGACTGCTTTGGTCATGCTGATTTTCTTCCCGGTGTTTCAATGATACATTTATGACTCAATTTCTCAGTAATTTTTTTACATGAATCTGTATCCAGCTGAGAGTTCTTATTCTGCAGGAATCTTTCTCATTGTGTGTAAATGGTCCTATTTTAAGTGCTGATAGAGAGCTTGATGTTGTCGTCCAAATGGAGATGTTTAACACTATTTGAAATACCTCAGTGTTTCCAAGAGATGCAAATAGAGCTGTAATTTATGACACTTCTGGATTAGCTGGAGGCCAGGCAGAAAGCCATAGGGCAGGCATTGAATTAGGCCTGTAATGAATAATCTTCTTTCTTAACAATATTGAAATACAGATCTGTGGAACTACTGTTTTCAGAAATATCAAGAGTTACACTCTAAAATATTGAGGTCTGACAGGGCAGACAATGTTAGCATTTGCATCCTATGAAATCAAAAGACATTTTTAGTGGCAAAAAATTAAATAAGTATTCCAGCTACCCTCAACAAAGACCTGAGAACTTCAGGATATCTATCAGAGGTCAAAATTTCTCAGTTCATGTAATTTAAACAAAATAATGATCAAAGTGATTTATTGATTTATTAATGACAGGTAATTAACAAGTTATTGGGGAACTACATGTTCAAGGTCAATAACAGAAATAAAGAAGATAAACCATGATACTAGACATATTAAAAAGTCAATAAACCCCTACATATTTCTGAACACTCTTGTATAGCTAATGAGCTTCTCTCTCTCTCTCTGACACACACAAAGACACAACCCCAGATGTGTACACATATGGAGGGGGTTCTCCTCCAGGTACACTGTCTTTAAGCACATCCCTGCCACTCCCAACACTTTGATGATGGATATGCTGCAGAGAAAGCACCCCACAGGCTCACGCTCCTACACCCCAGGTGTGGTCCCTGCACTGTCACCCTGAGTGATGCACCCCACAGTGCCACCCCCCTCACCAGGGTGCAGCTGCTCACCCTGTCTCACTCCAATGTGAATAAATTTTTGGTAATATAATTTTTTGTGCTTTGTTTATGCTTATTTCAAGCAGCCTCATTCTTTCTTTCAAAGGTCATTTTGAGATTGGATTTAATTGAAGCAATGAGAATTTACCTCAGAAAGAGATGTTTAGGGAGTTTAATTTACTTTAAGAGGAGACTTTAGTGCCTGAGTTGATCCACAAGTCCCTATGTTTTCTGCCAATGCTTCCCAAACTGCCAGATTAATGACAGCATTTATATTCATCTTTATTTTAAAAATAATATTATTTTCAGGTAAAATAGGAAGTAGCTGGGAAATAAGATTGTTAGAATAGGATGAAATTTCAGATTCCAGACACCTGTCTTTGAAGTTGGGGTTCAGCTCTACGTTGTAGACACCTGTAATTAACTGTCTAAATCTGGGTTTCTTCAAGTGAGCTAGGTGGCTAAAGTCTGAGTATAGTCAAAGGAAAACCAATAATACAGTTAATGGATCTGATTCAGTGGTTGACAAACAAGGTACTTTAGTTACCCTGCCTCTCCAGCAGCTGCTATTGAAGGTGAATACAGGTCTTTAAGAAAATTGCTAGTTCATGTTGATGCCATCGATAACTTAAAGCATATTAGGTGACATTAGGCTCTTATGTGTGGTTTATAAAGCTGTTTATCAGACATGGTATGTTCAAATAGTGCATATGTAGAGATCTAAATTTTAAACATATGTATGTCAGACAACTAACTCTGGAATATAAAACTCAGAGATTTATTTTTAACAGAAAAAAAGGGAAAGAAAAAAAAAGCAAGAGGTTCAAGAAAAATTCAAAACACTTCAATTAAAGAGTCAATGTAAGTAATCCAGTACTGGAACATGTTGCCCAAGGAGGCTATGAAATCTCTGTTTCAGGAAATTTTCTGACTTTGAAATTTGACCTGCTTTGAATGGGAGGTTGGACCAGTGCTGACATTCTAATGTCCCTTCCACCCTATATTCTGTCTGGTTCTGTACATCCACAGCAAAATTCCATGTGGGACATTTTAGGGAGCAACAAGAACAGGCTGCAGTGAAGGCAAGACTGGCGTCAAAGGTGAGAGTGTAGGTAGGGCCAAGGGGCACAGTCTTAGCTTCAAAGCAGCAGCCAAGGGAGAAAGGGCAGCCCTTGGTTCCAGCTTTCTTCTCAACAGTGCTTAACAAGAAGTACCTCATGTTCTTGGACTCAGTTGACTAAATCTTTTAACATAACTAAGCAGAAATCTAGAAAGGTGCTCTGACAGGCCATCAGGGAATCTCTAAACATAGTTCTTCCTCTCACAGATATGTTATTATTATTTCTGTGACTACTGTCATTTAAAAATACATTAACGTGCTAGGTAGGCTTGAGTGAAATTATATCTATGAAAGTTATACTCAACATTACACTGGAAATGAAGAATAGTGTTTATTGTTGTAGGGCCAATTTATTAGTAGCTGCAAAGAAATCCAGCTGATAGAAATGTGATCCATCCAATATAGTCTATGGAGAGTTCCAAAACGTGTTTGACAAGTCTATCACCAAAGGATAATCAATAAACTAAGAAGGACTGAGATAATCTCACCTAGGCTCCCAATGATCTAACCTAGGCTCCCTTTCTGATAATCTCATTTAGGCTCCCTTTTCTGTGACAGGTTGGACCAGATGATCTTTCAAGGTTCCATCCAACCTGGACTGTTCTATAAATCCATGAAGAGTAAAATAATTTACATAGGTAAAGACTGGCTAAATGACACAAAACAAAGTCTGTAAGTGGCAAGTTTTCACTGTGGAGGGAGACCTAGGAGTGAAGTCTTAGCAGTGCTGTAAAAATCTCCTCATCTCAGGATCAGGAGTTTTGTACTGAAAGATGCGGGATGAAGGGACAATATCATTATGTCATATGTTTTGTTCTGTCAGCATCAGATGTTATCCATTACCAAGCACAGGATATAGGCTATGAATGTCTTTGGTTTATTCTTATATCTATTACTTTTTTTCTTACTTTTTAACACCCTTAACTCCTCAGTTCTCTGTGTTAGTAAGTAAGCCCTTGAATGTATTTATAAAAATCTGGAAGGTAGGTCTATGAAATAATAAACTTTGCTGATGATATTAAATTATTCACATAGGTGGTAAAGACTGCAGGGAAATATGGAAAGATCTTACAGTTCTGTGTTACTGACACATAAATGGCAGATGAAATTAATCACTAATAAATGTAAAGTAACACACATGGGAAAAAATAATTCTATGCTTAAATACTGGGCTCTGAGCTGACTCATAGCTGTCAGAAACAAGATTTTGGAGCTACAGATGGCTCTGTGGAAATTTAATCTCTAGTAGCGATTAGTAGCGATTTCAAAATTAAAAAAAAAAGTTTACTGGGAATTATTAGGAAGGAATTTCAGAAAAGTAAACAAAGTACCCCAAACAAACAGAACAGGATATGCTGTTGTATATATTCTTTCTAAATACTATGTGCAGTCTAGATCCCCTCATCTAAAAAAAAGTTACTTCTGAATTCTAACAATACAAAAGATAAAACATGGAATTGCTTTTGCTGAGGAAAAAAATCAATAAACTAGGACCCTTCGTCTATTAAGTCATAAATAGTGTGAAAAATGTTCATAGAGAATACTACTGCAACAGGACAAGTCATCTAAGAGGACATCTAGTCCTACATCTAGCCCCCAATAAGACATCTAATTATAAGAATAAAGAATTCAAAATAGTTTAATGATGACAAGTTCAAAACAAAGGAACAGAGGTGGCTCTTGTCATAATATGCAGTTACATTGTAGAATCTCTTCTCTCAAGATGCATATATTAAAATTACAAATGGAGTTAAAAACTATAGGAGCAAAATCTATGAAGCTCTATTAGCTAAACTCACACTACTGGTTTAGGATATTTTCAGGCATGATCTACAAAAAAAAACATTTTCTGAGTAATATAGTTTCATAATTGATCCGTAACTGTGTTCTTCCTCCAAAACCTTCTCTCAGCTACTTTTGGAGGACAGATATTAGGCTAGTTCCACTTTTAGTCTGACAATATGCCTGTTCATTTGGTTTCATACCTTATTTATTTATCTGATCTTAGCCAAAAGGAATCATAACTTCCATAGTCTGCCAGCTGCTCATTTTTTTTTGAAATAATAGGCTGAATATGTTAATAAAAAAGGTCATTCTTTATTGTAATTTATGATGGCTCCATCCTAAATGTAATTTTTAGCAATAATTGTGAAATCTAGAACACCAATTCCGCCTGAACAACCACGAATTAAATAGCTTAGAAATACCTCTTTTTCTGATTACAAATATTCCATTTGGATATTATCTATATTTTATGAATAATTCTACTGACCTATGTATTATTTTAAAGGAGTAATTTCTGACATAAGAAATGAAATATAGTAGACACAGTAATTGCTATTCTTGGGGAGAAATATAGGTCAACTGAAAAGATCTAAGAGTTCTGTGAGATATTAGTAGAGAAATTACCTCTTAAATATTGTGCTTGTCCTAAATATCTATATGTATTTTATCTTTCGAACAGCATAAAAAGCTTTATAGTGGATTATTTTGCAGTGCATTTGACTCCAAAAAAAGTTTTTGCAATGGCTAATGACAGGAATATACTGAAAGCCAAAAAAATCCACCCCCAAAAACTAGGATGCTACTTTAAGTGTTTTAAAAGGTTATCCAGACGATACATTAAAGACACAGGAATTTTATTTAAGTGTATGACTTAGTTAATGTCAGCAATTCCCACAGTTGAACATTCATCGTTTTCTAATACTTTAATAACAAGAACTGCACACTAGATACACTGTGAAAAACACACCATTATAAACTAATAACAAGTGGGATAATTATGATGTAAATCTTGGGAAAAAATGGTAGTAGTAAAATTTAGCCACATGTACTTTGAAGAGGTCTGCATTAAGCCATTTTCCTAGGCTTTGAGCAGTTTTCCAGGCTTCTGCCTGATGTTTCTCTGTGAGAGTACTTCTGTCATTCTGTTTCTATGAGCAGCTGGAAAGAGAAGACAGTCCTGAAAGCATGTGCTTTTTTATTTGTCTTTAATAACTCTCATTAAGACTAGAAGTCTCTTTTTCACAAGGAAATCATAACGTCTTCTTCCACCGTGGAAAATAATTTTGTTTCCAAGCAAGGAAGCTTTGTTACAACCATTCAAATAATTTATACCATCCCAATAAATATTTTGCTTTAAAGGACTTATTATCTTGTTTGAAATTAACTGATAGACTGACAAAGGCAGTAATATAATGGCAGATGAGGTCTTAAGATGCCATTTTACAAATACACAGAATTTATACATCAATAAATAGTACATCTTGAGCTAGAGTGTTTACATGAAGGCATATCTACTTGCTCTCATAAGACAGCTTGACCTCCACCTGTCACCTTGCATTTACAGAGAGGGTTCTTCCTTTTCACAAGAGAATGGCCTCACATGCATGCTTGTGAGAGCCAGTGCCAAAATTTGCAATGATTGTAATGGTGCAGGTTTATGCTTAACAATACCTTGTGATACCTGTAGTAAAGCAAATCTAGATTTTTTTTTTGTTTGTAAAAAAAAATACATGAATTTAATTTTATTTAGAAAGATAAATTGCATGATATTGAAATATTTAGGCTGGGAATTTAAAAATTACTGAAGAAGAATTTGTGTTTGTTTATTTATTTTTACTTAGCCTGTAATGCCTATCAGAATTTCAGCCTGCTAGAAAACTTGAGTACCCTTAAGTAGCTACTACTGGGAAGACATCTGCAATGAGATACCAAGCTCGAAGGAACTCCAGACTGCGAAAAAGAGGACAACTATTCTCCACTGACAAAAAAAAATTATCCCAAAGCTCCAGACATATCCCTGAAATGGATATATGGAAGAAAATGGGTTTAGGTGATATAGATTTCAGAAAGGAAATAGCTTTTGAAATACACCTGGAAATAACAAGGAAAAAAAGAGAGAAATATGAGATTTTATGTGATTAAACATATCAAGAAGTGCTAATAGACAAATCACGAGGAATAGATTTAGACATCACGAGTAAAAAGGTAAAAAGTATATGTGGAAAGTAAATTAAAAAAATCTAAATAGAATAATAGGAGGAGTTAGGCAGACAGTCGATTAAGTATTTGCTAATTTAGATGCAGTTAAAGTTTCTAACTTTCATTCTAGCAAAAATATTTTTTAATAAATATGTATAAACAAGGAATGTGATGAAATGTTAGGGCAAAAAATACTGCAACAAAGCAATTGATACACAAGGGAAGGAATAATGCAGTAACTGGGATGGTAGAGATTTATTGCGATGAGGGTACTACATTATTTACTTTCTGTCTCAAAGGATCTTAGATAAATGGATTAGCTATGTTTTAAATGACCTTTCTGACACAAAAAAGTGCAAAGGGAAACAATACTCCCACATAACCGTTAGCAAAGCTCAGGAATATAACTGTTATTATCCAAGGAAGAACTGCTGAGAGGCTAAATAAAATTAGCCATAGAATATTCTTAGTCCTTTATTTCTGTAAAAATTGATTCTGTAGAATTTCATTTGAGGGTCTAGGTTATTTACTTATTGTCTGTTTCTTCCATATACTCAGTAGAGTAACTTGAAGCATGTTTTACCTGGGAAAGAATTAGGGAAGAACAAAGCCTTCTTGGCCAATAGGGATACTGAGGGAACAAATGAGAGTAAACACTAACCCAGAGAGCTAAAATAAAGTTCTTTCTTATTTCCTATGTTTAAAAAAATGCGTAAAACTTTATATTTTAATTTTGGTCACTCTTTTTTTTATTGGTGGATTGCTTTGCTTCTTCTGATAGGTATTGTCATCCTGATGGTGCTACAGGAATTTATTACATACTGCCTTGACTCCAGAAGGATCACAATAGAAATTCAGAGACTCCATGTAAAAAACCCTCAATGAACCTTAATTTTTTTCCAACAAGATAATGTTTTATGAAATTAAATTTTTGCAAATATTAATGCTCATATTATACTGACACTGACCAAATGTGAATGCCCTATATCTGAATAAATAAACCTATGCTTTCTTTCTAATCAGAAAAGAGAAAAAGAATTTTGTTTATTTAATCCCAAAATGTATGTTGACAACTGGTCAGGTGAGTTAAATAACATGCTTCTCATTTTTTATTTCTGTTTTTCTCATGTGCAAGTATTAGAGATGTATGATTCATCTCAAAGATTTAGACAATCATCTATCACGTAGACACTGGAGATATTTACAGGTTAGCTAATTTTCTACATAATTTTGACATCTTTTGACAATTATATGAATGACACTCTAGTAAGGTCTCTTTTCTCAGTCCTCAGAAAGAGACACTAGGATCCACTAGTTTAGTTAGTTACTAGTTAGGTATTTCAATTTGTTTAGTCTAAGATTAGATGAATGCCACCTGTTATGCCAAAGCTACTAAAAATTAAACACTTGGGAACAGATTTTTTATGCTATATTTGTGCTGAAACAGTAAAAAATGAATTGTGAGAAACTTTTTTGTTAGGTTACCATTATGTGCAACTGCAAAAATGTGTGAAATGTAAAAAGAAAATTTGTGGAGTAGTTACAATGGCATAGAAAGATCCATGGCTCTTTTTTCATGAAAACTTTGCTACAGTACATGTGAATATCTCTTTCTCTACAGGGAATGAATGATTGTATTGTCTGACATGTCAATTAAGTGTATTTCAGGATTTTTTCCCTTTTTATCTCTCTCACGTTTGAGATTCTAGCTCCTTTGTGTCTTTTCAGCATTAAAAAAACTGAAACAGTTGACCTTCCTATTATAAAGAATAAACTAATTTCCTATGATCATTAAATTATACACTGAATGCATTGAACTTTTGCCATACCTACACCTAACAATCTTTTTTTCTTCTGTATGCTGATATGCAGAACACACCTGTTCTGTCTTGAGTTAGAATGAAGATGAAAGGTCTTAACACATTTTCATTAATATACAAATGAATGAGTAGAGACTTGAGAGTTTACTTCTCATTGAGATGCAAAAGCAAGAGGCAAAAAGGGAATAAATAGAAAAAATGTAGCTATATGTAGTAAATAACTTGCTATCTTCTTTCAGGAATGTCTCTGGTATAAGAAAGTGCTGGAAGGTAAGCTACAGTGTCACTTCCAGACCATACAATTACCTGTTAATTTTCTCCCTGTCTCTTTTTTGGACCACTGCATCTAGCTCTTTCTAAGACAAAGACTGGGTATAACTTGAGGGGTTATTTCATTGTAAATTCTTCCCCAAAAGGCAGTATGAATGAAAACTGCTCCAAGTTTGGGTTCCCTTTACCTACAAAGTCCTCCAAAGCACTTCACTACAGGCTTTGCACATGTAAATGTCCTCAGTTCTCACCCAAAGGCATGCAATAAATACATCCGTTATAAAATGAGCTGACCTACTGGTGAGGTACAGTATAATACTCCCAGTGTTTCATACACTTTGAGTTGAAATATATGTATGTATATATGTATAATGTTTCAGAGGGCCACACAGTAACCATGTTTCATAGGGTTTCAGATGTTGCTCAAAGGAGACCCAGGTCCAAGCACAACAAAGAGACTGTGAGTAGCCTGCTCTGGACTCAGAAGCTCCCAAGCAGTGAGGACACAAACCACGCTATGCCATCTGTTCTTGGGGTCAGAGATTGGTCTGTGCCTCTTTATTTACCAATATAGACATAATTGTTGTGTTTGTAAATAAATTCAAATAATTTCATTACATGTCAAAATGTTATCCTGTAAAGATAAAACAGCAGGACAAAATAATCCTAGGCTTATTTATTTCATGTCTGCCAAAATCAGATTCTTGTATTCAGAACCCCTCAGCTGCCAGGGAAACAGATTCGAATCTGTGCAAAATTCTAGTTAAGAAAAGTCTGACAGCAGAGAAACTGAAAAGCCACAACTACAAGCCTATGTTCTTAGTACTCATCTTCACAGGCACACCTGATTCACAGACTGGAATGAGCGTCTGTCTCTTGGGAAGGTGTATTTGAGACAGCAGCTGAAAACAGCATGACAGCTTGAAATCTACTTGGCTTTGTAAGACAGGTGACTTTCGAACAAACTCAATAGAAGTGAAAATTATAAAGTTACAAAAAAATACCTTCTTTTTTTCAAATGAGGAGTCCACTCTTGGCACTCATGCTGCTGTAATCCTGGAGCCTAATAATGCAAATGAATGGCATCACTCCATTTCTACCTGTTTTCACACTGTTTTCCCTGCACTGCATATTAGTGGTAAATTAGTGAGAGTCTAGATCCCAACAGCTACTTAGGTGCCCAGGAGCAGAAAGTTAAACTATACTGAATAATTTAAGTCAAAAATTCAGATTTTACTTCTAAGGCACTCAATTTTAAACCTTATTTGGCCTTACATAGTCAGATAGATTTTTTTACCCAGTCTGAGCAGCTCTCCTGTCTACATTCATGTACTGGGTACAGGTGCAGCCCATGGAGGACCGTGTTGGAGGAGGTCTCTACCATGCCCATGGATGGGTCTCTACCCTGCAGCAGGTGGATGTCTCCTGAAGGAATCTGCAGCCTGTGGAAAACCCATGCCAGAGCAGGCTCCTGACCAGAACTGCAGCCTGTGGGGGACCCATGCTGGAGCAGTCTATTCCTGAAGGACTGCACTCCATGGAAAAGATGCACACTGAAGCATTTCTTGAAGAACTGCAGCCTGTGGGAAGGTCCCAGCTTGGAGCTGTTTGTGAAGGACTGTATCCTGTGGGAAGGACTCCACACAGTAGAACAGTGGGAGGAGGAAGGAGTGGCAGAGACTTCATATTATGGACTGACTGCAACCCCCATTCCTCATCCCTCCTGCATTGCTCAGGAGGAAGAGACAGAAGAGTCAGGAGAGTTGCTGAGCCTGAGAAGAAGGGCAGTGGGGGGAAGGTGGTTTTAGTTTTGTTCTTATTTCTCACTATCCTACTCTGTTATTAGTTGGCAATAAATTCACCAAGTTGTGTTTGTTTTGCCCGTGACAGTAATTGGTGAGTGACCTCCCTCTCCTTAGCTCAACCCATGAGGTTTTTATTTTATTTTCTCTCCCTGTTCTACTGTTGGAGAGTAAGAGAGAGGCTTGGTGGTCACCTGTCAGACAGCCGAATTTAACTCATCACAATTCAGTTGTATTCAGAAACCAGAGAATTTTCCAGTTCAGTTCTTAGAAGGACTCAACCTCCAAGGATGCTGGAAACTCTTCAACAATACTTGCTAGAATGTGGAGAAAGTCAGTGGAGATTTTGTTTTATTTTAAATTACAGAATCAAAGAGTGAATTGAGAAGGGATCTGTTGAGACCAGCTATTTCAACTCTCCTGCTTAAGGCAGGGTCTGCTAGAGAAGATTAGTCAGGACTGTGCCTAGTCAGGTTTTCAATATTTCCAAGAGTAGAAACCCCACAACCTCTCTGGGCAACCTGCTGCAGTATTTATGCACCCCAAGGTATAATTTTTTTAATCTTATTTTTAAAGGGAATTTGCTATGTTCCCTGCCTCTTTTCTTTGCTCCAGTATGCCCTTGTTTATCTTGCACTGTAGATGTGTCTTATCAGCACTGAGTAGAAGGAAAGGAGCATCTGCCATGACCTCTTGGCAATGCTTTTCCTAATGCAGCTCAGGAGACTGTTGGCCTTCTTTGCCACAAAGGGATATTGACGAATCGTGTCCAACACTGTGTCTACTCCAGCTGCCAGGTCCTTCTCTGCCAAACTGATTTCCACCTGCTCAGTCTCTCTGAATAGCACTACACTCATCTGGTGTATCAACCACCCTTGACCTTTCCCTCATCTGAAGACTTCTTGAGAGTTTAGTCTATCCCATCATCTATGTCATCAATAAAGACATTAAATTGTATTGACCCCATCTTTGGTCCCTGGGGTGCACCACTGGAGACTGGCCTCCAGATGAAGTGTGCCACTGTCCACAACCCCCTGAGGCCAACAGTTCAACCAGTTTTCAGTCTACCTTGCTGTCCACTTATCTAGTCCACACATCAGCAGTTTGTCTATGAGGATGTTATGGGGGACACTGTCAAAAGCTTTTCTAGAGTCCACATAAACAACAGCTGTAGCTCTCCTGTTATCAACTACACCAATCATGTCTTTCTTGAAGGTTATCAGGGTGATAAGGAATTATTTCCCCCTTTGTAAATCTATTCTTGCTCTTCCCAGTTACATCTCTATCCTTCCTATGTTTTCCAGAACTATCTGCTGTCACCCTCCCAAGCATGGAGGTGATGCTGAACAGACTGTAGTTCCTGCTTCTTGCCCTTCTTGAAGACCTGAGTGACATTTCCTTACTTCAAGGCTCGTTAGCTGGGGCCAGACACAGACTCTCGGACTGTTATCTCCGTTCCATGAGTGCCTCCAGGAGCGGTGCAGCTCCCCCCCTCACCCTCCCCAGGGGGAATCCTGAGTGTAGTTCTGGGATCATTAGCTGGCAACAGGTTGAGCCTTTTGTCATCGGGTGGGGGGCAGTATCACTGTGTATCACTCATTTGTATATTTGTATATAGTATTATTTTCAATATTATTGTAGTTTAGTTATTAAATTGTTCTTATCTCAACCCACAAGCCCTTTTTTCCCTTTACCTCAAAAACTGGGATACACATTTAGCAAAAACCACTTGGCTAGTCAACACTAGAGGATCTGCCAATCGGGCTGGTCCTGCCCAGTCAGAACCTTTGCATATTACCCCTTTAACTCTCTCCCCTAAGATTCGGATGGGGGTGGGAACTGTGTGAGTGGGTGTGTGTGGTTTGGCCCCCAGCCAAGGGCTAACCCATCACACTGTCAAAACTGATAAATACTGGAGGTCTTTTTAAGTGTAAATTAAGGTTTTTGTAAAAATCATGTGAATTTAATAGAAAACTTGAGATTTTGACAAAATGTTTTGAAAATGGAAAAACGATGACTTGCGCACTACTGGTGATTATAGTTTGCTCTTTCCCAGCTGACCTGTCTTTCATGTTACACCTCTGATAATATGCTGTGGGCACAGACCCAGTCCAAAAGAACCATGTAAGACTCGGACAGGCTGGCTGTATCACAGGACAGAACATACAGCCAGGGAGAGTCAGAAAAATTAATAAAAGCCCCTAGTAACTAATCAGGCACCCAATAACTTCTGCAAATCACAGCAGTGGCATTTCAGAACAGTTTTTTTCTCTCTCTCTTTTTTTTTTTCTTGATCTTGTTCTTTAATGAATTAGTTGAAGAAGAAGGAGGTAAATTGGATTTCCTCCACCAATTCTAAGATAGTATCTCTCTGTCTTGGGTCAGGACCACCACCACGTGGTCGCAACCCTCCTCCTGGTAAGATGGGGAAGGATAAGAAAAAGTGGAACCTCGTGAGTTGAGATAACGACGGTTTTTTAATAATACCACACAAGGAGAGCAAAAGAAAAGAGAACATAACAATAAGACAAGGTATAGAATACAATGGAAACACTGATACAATTAATATCTCAACACCAAGGGCTTCACAAAAACGGGGGGCCGTCTCCAGCTACCTTCCCTTATATCCCGGGCATGAGGTCAGCATGGTATCGAATATCCCTTTGGCTATGCCCACCTCCCAGCTTCTGTGAGGAATTAACCCTATCCCAGCTGGACCCAGGACACTCTATTTCTAGTTTTTGCTCCTCTGATGAACTGAAAATATGCCCTCCAGTCACCTGAAATATTTGAAATATTTATACCACACTACGCTCATGGAAGGTAGGGAAAACTCTCCAAAAAGTGTGAAGGCACTGCCAGCTCTCTGTTTGCCAATGCTACTGAAACTGTAGTCTCTTGGCTGTTCTTAGCTCCTTTCCACTAAGCCAGAAATAAAAAAAAAAAAAAGAAAAAAGACAAAAGAAAATACAGTTTTGTGGTGAGAATAAAGAATTCACAAGTATATGCAAATAAAGTAAAATAAGAAAATAAAAGAGGAAAAAATGCTGGACAGAAAATAGAGCGAAAATCAATTTAATATAATATGAGTATATAATGAGAAAAATAAGCAATCTTTATACTTAAGGAAAGGAAGGTGTAATTAGAAACAGAAGAAATGAGACTATTAAAGTTTATCATAATTCCAGGTTCAGAGGCTTCATAATAGAATAAAGGTGGATGTTCAAAATTTACATTTTTACATTTGAATGTGCAAGTCAGATAATGCTTTGTTCCCTTTGGTTTGTCACTTCTCTGTTTTATCAGCACCTTATTTGATGGGTGGCTTTTGCGTAGTATATAACTATTCTCAGTATAGCTTTCGTCTTTGTTCACCTGATACTCAGTGTACACAAATAAGGCTTGCAAAGAATAAAAATCACCTTCCGCTTTTTTCTATTAATCTGAGAGAGAAAAAAAACCTATCAGCTAATCAAAGATGAGTGTTTGACCCTTGGTACCAGGTAAAAATAAAATAATTTATGCTTCTTATTTGGGTAGATCTCTTAAATACACAGATAAGCAGACTGAGTTGCTCAAATCTGAAATTATAATGCCCTTTTTAGAATTATGAATTCCACTTCTGGGAATAGAAGTAGACTCCTGTTTCAAGAAAGGTGCATGTATAGACAGGAAAAATAGTTTTCTTTTCTCTGGAGAATGGTTCAAGTGAAAACAAATAGGGAACTAGTGCTCCTTCAAGCCAGCTGGCAAATCAGGCCCCAGTTGCTCTGTTTGAGCCTGTGAAATTCAGCACCTGCAGAAGCTAGAAACATAATTATTATTTGTGTATAAGTGAGCTTCTAAGGGTTTAGGGAGCTCTCATACCTGCGCATTTGAATCTTTTGTTCACGGACTCAGAGATTCTGCTGAACTTATAATATTGCTTGTTGACTTCAGGACCTCATTGCGAACTTTTTCTTCTTACTGGCCTGTAGAAAATTGACTATATTGTATTCCCCTAAGCTTTCCTCTGAGTCAGGCCTCCGCCCATACTCACTTGTTCTTAGATCATGTAGACAATAACAACAATAACAAAATGCTGCTTCTGTAGGACTGAGCCAATTCCTATTTAGTTCTTCCTGAGCTTCATGCAGTAGGCAACAGCCCTAGTTACCAACCTCTACACAGCCCTCTGTTCATATTAAGTGCATATCTGTTTCCAGACCAATTGGGGTTCACTTTTTAATCTACTGCCACCCAACAGGGCAGATAAAAGATATTTCTATAGTGAGCTGTAGTCTTGTCCAGCTAGATTGCAAAGGGAAATGCAAAAGGCCAGATAAGTGCTCTCAGCCATTTTGAACTGACTGACAGATTTTTTTTTTTTTACTGCATCATATTCTTGTTAACTTGAATCAGAATGGTAATAGCATCTAACTGCAAAACCCAGTTGCACTTGGTGAGGAAGGAGCAATGTGCCAGCTGCAGCACATTGCCAGCAGAATCTGAGGCTCCCGGCTTACAGAAATTGTAATTGGATACACGAAAATATAGTAATGATGAGCCTACAGGCAGCAGAAGATAATACTGACTGTATTCTGTCCAGGCCAAGAATTTTTATGTCATTCCTCTGATAGATTTCTTCTGTGTTTTATTGATAAATAGTAAATGGAAAAAGGAGGAAGCTGGAGTACACCAAGAGATTCTGATAGGCAGCAAAAGAAAAACAATTGCTCAAATCATCCTCATTAACATAATACTCTGAAGAATAGGCAGCTGTAATGATTTTTTAAAATATTGACTCTGACATTGTGAAGTGAATAACAGCTATCGTCCCAGGTGACAGTAGCTTCCAACTGTGTGTGTAATAATTTTTCAGACTCTGTGGTGCCTACAATAGACAGCAATTTTGGGGGTGCTAGGGAATGCATCAAGGAATTTAAAACAAAAACCTTTTTATTATTCTGCCGTAGCATTTCTGCTTATTATGTCAGTCATAGCAACACAGTGAAAAGCTTGATCAGAGAAGTGAGATAGCTGCATATTTATAAGGTCCATAGCTCCTGTTTCCCAGTGGATTTCGTGTCATTTCAGTCAGAAAATTGCCTCCAGACAAATGCAGTAATAAATTGGAGAAATCATTTTCTGCCTTTTCTTTCACTGTGGTGAGCTTGAACATGTAGGAAAGTGAGAAGATAGGGGTCATCGTGAAATGCTTACTTTGGTAGCACTAAATCATCTAGTTAGTGACTGTTTCATGACAAAACAGTCTTTACAAACAGTTAGTGCTCACCATGACCTAAAAAGAGAAAGTTTGTTTTTCTTTGAAGTTAATGAAGAAGGATTAATGTCTTACATATGTTAAGATTTGAAAATTATACACACATTTCTGAAAGCCAGATGAATTATCTGAAGTCATTAATGCAAGATCCAACAAAGAATTTCATGTCTGCAATGAAAGTTTGTTGAAACTTAGAGCAGATGCATAGATTTTTTTTGAGGAATGATCACTAATTGTCCATCAATAGATGGATGATTAAAAATTGTAATTTATTGAGTTCAGAGTAACATACAGCTGATCACAAAGGAAAGCCAACCAACAGGTTTTTGCCCCTTTCTGGTGATTAAGAAGCTGAGGTAGAATTTCAAGAAAGCTTGTTTCAATTACTTGTATTTACAGTGCAGAAAATTATTCCAAGGATAGAAATATAATTATGTCCTTAGAAAAAGGGATTAGCATTCTCTCTTTGAAGGTATTAGGGCATTTACATCCTCTATCGCCAGTGCTCAATTTTAGAAGCTTTCTCTCCTTAGGTTTTGCATCCAGAGTAAAAGACTCCTCCTGCAGGTCACTCAGAGTACTAAATTATGTTCCTGCCCTAAATCTGAAAACAAAACAAAACAGACCAAAACAAAACAGAAAGAACAATATACTTTTCTCACTAGAGTGAGAGAGACTAGTTTCCTAGTTCAGAGGTGTGAAGCAAATAGTGTCATACCTTCCATTTAGGGTGAGAAGAGTGTATGAGATGCTCTGATGTTCTAATTATACTAATAGGAGACCTTCTTCTCCTACTGCTGATTATGAGACCCTCTCGAGAAAATACAGAATCTATAGAACCTAAGAATGCCATTAGGCATAACTATAGTTTAGTGGTGAGCATATTCACCTGGGATGGAGCAATAGAACGATTTTGTTGCCTCCAAGTATTCTTGCAAATTGAGCTTCAATTGTCTTTGGGTAAAAATGAAATGAAGTGAAACTAAATAAAAATATTGAAAAAAGGAAGCTGAGCTGTCATTTCCACATGTATACTGAGAGCCAAACTCCTTCCTGTACTGCTGCTGATTTAATAACTCCTGTAATGTGGTGTTAAGAAAAATATGCCAACTGAAAACAACACATAGCCTTGAGATTATGTTTTCCTAGTAGCTGAGGGAGGAATTCAGGTATTCTACTTACTGGATAAATGTCTGGCTTGCTGCTTATTGTATTAAAAGTTGTAGAAAAGAATATTGAGAGAACTGTATCTGACCAGTCAAATTATTTAGGTTCCATTCTTAGGTTATGATTTTAGCTTCTAGCTTTTCATGCAGGGATAATCCTGAGGAAACGCAAAAAATGCAGAATTTATTACACTGGGGAATTTTAAGTAGGTGTTCCTTTGGGATTCAGTATTGAAAATGCAACTGTTTTGAGCACTTAGTCCAAAGAACTATGGCCAACCACAGCCTAAAATGACAGCAGTTTTACAATTACAAGCTGTTCTTAATCAATTTCATCCTGCCAGAAAAAGGATGATCTAAATTTATTTGGTAGAATTTTATATATTAAACTCCTGACATTAAAATTCAGAAAGTGACTTAGA